>BJBW01000789.1:146544-198299 GCA_004320125.1 Scolopax mira | reverse complement strand
CTTCCCACTCCAGGGGGAGCTTCCACATGCCGTCCCTTAGCCTTTATAGGAACCACCTGACCACTTCCCACCTGGACCTGGTAATTGAAAAGAGCTGGCTGGCCCCAACTCCTGTGGCTATTCATGAGGCAGATCACCCCCAATGCACATGCCTTTTTCTTAAAACAACACACATTTTTTGGAGAGGCAAGAAACTTTTAAATGAAAGATGGCAAACACTATTAAAAATACCAAGATAGAAAACCATACATATTTACAAGCTTTAAGATCTTCACAGATGTTTTTTGGAAAGTAGATATACACAGCATCTGTATATACGTATGCATGTAACATAGAGGCACAACTTCTTGACTATACTGGTCAAGTTCCCATGAGGAGGTATCAAGTAAGAAAAGCAGAAATTGTATAATCTTTCTGGTGTTTCAGACATATAGATGTGCACCTGCTCATCATGTCTTTCCATTTTGTATTGTTCTAATACAAGGTCATGAAAGCGTTCAGAGAGGTGGAGTCCAAACAGCAAAAATTTGATGACCTGTCCCACTCATTCTCTCTATTTCTGCCTCTTAACACTATGTTTCATGGCAATGATATGGACTGGGAATGCTGGTTTTAGGAACTAAGAGTACTAAGTGATTTTCCCATTTCAGCCTGAGTGTTTTCCTCTTCGTATGCACTTTCATCCCTATGAGGGAAAAAACAAAACAAAACAACAAAACCTCATAATTTCTTTATATAACTTACAAAATAGAAACATCCATAGTTAGAAAACTTTCAGATGGGTTTTGATCCTGGTAATACTCTGCTAAAATACCCAGGAATCCAAGAAAAGGACTGGTTTAACAAGGCCATTTGCTAAGTCTAAAAAAAAAAAAAAAGAAAAGGCAACTAAAAGAGAGCATCCAAAAGTCAGTTAAAATCACTTCCAAAGTGCAAGGGAGACAGGAGGTCGGTAGTCAACAAAATGACATTTTGGCTGTAAAGAGTCTTTATAGTACCTTGGTCCTATATCACATGAAGAATGATAAGGACCCTTGTCAGTGGGAATGTCAGCTTTGCTTCTCTCTCTCCTCTTTTCACCTTGTTTTAAGTACCTCTCTGCTGTGATTTTTCCATGGAGGGGCTCGAGTTGTCCCTGATTACTAGTGGATATAATTTTGCCTCACATCATTTCTTTTCTGGACTGTGCATCTAGAACAACCTTTTTCTCCATCTATTTCTCTCTTTTTCAGTAATCTCATATTGCTTAAGGTCTTACGAAGGTATCATAGAGCAGACTTCATCAAAGTGTCTCTTTAACAGTAATATTTACTAAGAACAAACTGGTAAGAGAGCAAACAGGAATGTGACAGATAACCCACACTGGAACATCTTGGTTCTTTTTGCTGGCAAAGTCAACAATAGCCAGTTGTTCCTTTTTCTTTTATTTTTTTTTTTTCCTAAAGGAAATTAAATGTAAAAGATATGTTAGCATGGCCCTAAAGCTGAGATTTAGACATGTTTTCCAGTGTTATGATTCCCTCAGCAATCATAATTTGACTTCACTGCACATTCTACTGTAAGGCATAAAAATTAACATCCCGCCGTATATAGCAGAATATTTCACTGTAGCACCCTGTGAAATACTATAGCAATTTGTGAACAGCATTAGGTTGTGTCTACTCCAAGATCTTGAATGACTGTGCAACTTTAAGCATTAATATAGAAGTTATTTGAGTTTGGCTTATGTTCACAGTCTACAGTCCCAGGTTAGCAAGATTTTGTACTTATGTGTAACTTGCAGCACATGATTTTTGATTTTTTTCTTTCTTAGGGATTACTCAAGTGCTTAAAATCACATGCCAGCTTAAATGCCAGCCGCTTGAGACAAAGACCATTTCTGCTCCAGGGTTATTTGAGTAGCTGCTTATAGCTTTTGAATCTTTCCCTTTTCAAGCAAAAATTTCCTATCCTTGGTGACTCTTTTTTTTATTACACTTAAAAATTAATTTTAATAAAACTTGAGCAAAAAATGGTTCATTATTTTTGAGAATGAGGTGAAGCAAAAAGGTCACTTTTCCCATTATAAAAATTGCATGTGACTATTATTGAACAACTCAAAAGCCACAGTGGCTGGGCTAGGAAGCTTAAATTTGGCAGGAAGACAGGTGTTTGGGGGAAGAGGTGCCATCAACTGTTCCGGTAAAAATTTATTGTGCTTTGCTGAGCTCTTGGAAACCATTGCTCACTCACACTTGGTCATATTTTAACAGCAGCCCTCTGTGATGTTCCAAAAGCAAATGGGCTCCATGGCTAGTGAGCAACGAGTCAATTAATGACTTAGGGAAAATATGATAAATTTATGTACTGGAAGGAGTAGAGATGCGTGTCATTGCACCCACTTTTACTACTTCTGCTCTTCCTTCCACTTTTACTCTACAGTGGCATCAGACCTTCTGCTAAGTATGATTTAGCACTACATAACCATGGCTGGCATGTTGCTCCCACTAAAAGGGTATCAAATATTGTGGAGTGAAAGTTTCTTGAGATTTAAGCCACTGCTGTACTGCTCTAACAGACTGAACTTAAAATTACTCTTTTGTTTTGTATTAGTAAACTGTGTGGTAACCCAGAAGCACAGATAGGGTTGTAGGCAGTTTGTAGACCAGTTAATGACTTTGTACTTGGTATACAAGGTATGGAAACCCAGGTTTTTAGAGCAGAGCTTATTATTGCAGCATGTGGAACCAGCTGGTGGTCTGCTGACAGGACTGCTGGTTTCTGGTTCTTTTATCATCATAGAATACATACTGTAGCCAGAAAAACCTCTGCCTGGACTAACTTCGTTTTTTTTCTGGCCTCTTCATCCTTGAAGTTGATGAATATCCTGGGGAATGTACACACATGGCAGCTAAGACTGTAGTACACATGAGTAAGACTTGGTTCATAGTCATGCTGTCTGTTTCTAGTGGTACTGGTAGTGACTGAGCTGTACCAGGCCAGCAGTGTCAGTAATCCTCTAGCGGGTGTTCCTCTGCCTGCCTGACATGGAGCAACCTCCTGGGCAGCTTCACTGGGACAGCCCCAGGGCCCCAGTTGCTCTGAGGGCACCGAGGCATTACAGCCTCTGTGAAACCCACTGCCAGCTGTTTTGCAGTTATAACCTCACCCGGGCCTAGTTGTGAAGACCAAAGATAAAGGAAGGAGCACAAGTGTTTCTACAGAGGATCTTATTATAGTAGAATTAGGACTAAAACCCTGAAAGCACAAGGTGTGGGAATTGTTGGGTCTTGGTGCAAGATGACATGAACCCTTTCCCATTTGCAAAAGCAGCTTCCCCTGTAATGATCACAAGCAAATAAATAATTCAAATATTTCTTCATGTGATGCTTAGGAAATTAGAGCATTTACTATTAAAATAGTGAAGTGAAAACTTAACAGTTTCCAGTTAGATTTCTCCACAAAATTGAGGAGGAACAGGCAAAGAATTTCAGCAATATTTTAGTCCCCAGTGAACCTACAGACAGACTGCAGAGTTCATGAACAGATGAATAAATAGTGCTTTTTCCACAGTGGAATACAATGGTTTTGGAATTAAAATAGCATATGAATTTAATATCTCTATGAATAACATATTTTCATTATTGAGTAGATGCAGAGAATCTGGATTTTTCAGAAAGGGCTGAGAACATGACGTAGTATAAAAGAACAGGCTCAGAAGGAGGCTTGTCGAGTTATAAGCAGTTTCCTCTGGAGACTCCTCAGAGCTTGCTCCGGACAATAGTGGTAAATATGATGTGATTAAATAGATGCCAATTTGAACCCTGTTGAGGCTGATAAAGGTAAATAATTATTGTGATTTGTGTTGTTCACAGTCTTATCTGCAGCAGGCAGCCCCCAGCCTCATGTGCCAAACATCTGTTTAAAGAGCCAGGTGTTCCAAGCGCTCATTTGCTGGGCATGAGCTGAGCACATATGGAAGAGCTTTCCAAGGAAATTCTTACTGTGGCACCCATATAGCAAAGACAGGAAGGCTTCAGATTCCACTCAGTTTTCCAGAGGTCAAAATCAGAAGAGATAATTATAGTCAGGCAAAATAGTTGCGGGTCCAGGTGAAAATAGTTTACAGCTTTGAACTCATTTTTTTCTAACTGTTTTGCAGTCTCTTATCTGCTTTGACTTACAGAAAATTGTTCAGTCCGGCATCCTAGATGAGATTAGTAATCTAATTCTGAAGTTGTTTGAGCAAGGATTTGTCAGAAATCTAAGAAAAAAAAAAGTTACATTTATACTTTTATCATGGATTTTTGCATATTTCTAATGTTCAGATTATTGTTCCCCCCTCCAAACTAGTATCAGGAAGTCATGACCAATAACATTGTCCAAAAAACAGGTGGAGTTAAAATTGCATCTCTACCACATCTCAAGGAAAGCTGATGAACCAGTGTCTTTTGGCCACGTGTATCAGTTGTTACAGGTCAGAATGTTTGTAGGCCTCTGCTATTAATGCACTTCTATGGGTTAGGCATTAGATTCAAGTAGTACCTCTGAATTGTGGCTCTGTTCTAAGGAAAAGCTTCTTTTGACATCACTTGTATTTTGAAGGGATTTCACCTGAAAGATTTGTTCTAGCAGCATTTATACTGTAAGTCAATGTTTATTCCGTGGTGCATTGGTATATACAGATTTTTCAAATTTGTATTTCTTATTAGTGTTGTAAGTGCAGTGAGTGGGGCACACTCAGAATCATTAGATTTAGAGAGTCTTCAATATTCAGACCCCTGAATAAACAGCTGCACTCTTCAGCAGATTATTATAATAATAAATACAGTTTTATGGAACATCTGTGCCCAAAGGCCTCTTCAAAAGCACATTTAAAATGTTAACATATTGCAATCTCTTCTGCTTCTCATCACATTGCTTTAGCTGAATTGGGAAAGAACTGCCCACAAACAGTCCTGCCAAAATGTCACAATAATCAGAAAATGGTAAGGTGGGAGAATAATGGGTGAAATATATATGATTACAGAAAATTCTTGGTTTCCACATAAACAACACTTTATCAATGTAAACTGCCCAAAAACCTCACTAATGTAGGCTTAAAGTTGTGATGTAATGCTTCTGCCGTGCTGAGAGCAGGACAGCTGGCTGGAGAACAACCAGGGCAAGGGAACCAATCTTTCCCTTCTACTTGGCATTTCTGAGACTGCATCTGGAATATTGCAGCTAGTTTTGAGGACAGCAGACGATCCAAGGGAGAGCCACTAAGATAGTCAGAGTCTGGAAAGTATGATGTATAAGGGAGCTACGTTTGTTTAACCTGGAGAAGAGAAGGCTCAGGGGGATATAATCGGTCTTTCACTACCTAAAGAGGGGGTTACAGAAAAGATGGAGCCAGGTCCTTCTCAGAAGTGCAGAGGCAAGAAGCTATAAACACAAGTTACAACAAGAGAAATTTTAGTTGGACATAAGGAAATAATTTTTCACAGTGAGAGCAGTGCAGCACGGAGCAGACTTCCCAGAGAGGCTGTAGGATCTCTGTGCTTGGAGGTTTTTAAAACACAGCTGGACAAATCCTTGAGAAACATGATCCAACTTTGAAGTTAGACTTGCTTTGGACAAGAGTTTGGACTACATGATGATCTGCAGTGGTCCCTTCTAACCGCAGTTTTTCTTTTCTGTGGTTCAATTCAGTTTAAGTACAAACTAATCTGTACACTCTCTGACATTCCCTAAAACGGCAAGACTCCACACAAATTGGTCAATAAATGAAATGTCAAAAATTACAGAGAAGGAATCATCATGAACAGTCCCCATTGCATACATTGCCTTGAATGCCTGCATTATCTGCACACAGAGTGGGGTTTTATGTCGCTATTTGGGAGCTGTGTGACCAGAATATAAAGACTGAGGTATTCCTGTCTTGAAGGAGTATACTTTAAGGTGGAGTTGATGGTGGCAGTAGAGGTGCACAGTTTTTTTTCTCCAGGAGACTGGCAGCAGAGTAAGGTCGTGTTGGAGAGTGGTTTCTTTTGGGCTTAGCAAAGGGAAAGGTGGAAGGCAGGGTGAGACTAATGAGAGGATAACAACCTGGGAGTGCAGGGTCGTGAAGGGACCAGGCTCAGCATTTGAGCAAATGTAGTTCTCACTACCTGCAGCTGAGATTTGCTTTCATAAAGAGATGATAGACTTTATTCCTCATGCTAAAGGTAAATGTTTATTAGTTACGTAGTCTCATGTTAAATGTTGTGATACAGATTTAAGTAACAGGGAATAGTTAAGAAATCTTAAGAAGTAAGAATTCTAATTTTTTATTGCCTGATGTCTAAAATTTAAATTTAGATGTACATGATGCTCCGTGAGAAATAGTGGTACACTGGTGAGCCTTAGCTGTGTGGTGATGATGATCTGGGGTGGTAAATATAAAAGAAAGATATAGGGGGGTACTTGAAACCCATCAATCAATCTTGACTTTATTCATACTGCTATCTCTTCTGCTGCTGTAAATGAAACTCTTCATAGTTTTATTGTGCTTCAGATTGCATTTGTGCATCTTTCTTTTATGTATATAAGGATGTAAATATTTGGGATTTTTCTGAGATTTCACTCCTGATAACTACCTGCTACCTAATTTGTTTCAATCTTGACTCATAAAAATGTTTTTTGGCAAGAATAACTTGGTGGAATAGTACAGCCTATCCAAGTTTTTGGTTCATAGCAACATTTACTGACTTTTAATTACTATTCTTGTGCTATACCCATGTTAGTAACATAATCACAGAGAAAGCTCAACATCTGATCACAGAGTAAACAATGCCAACTATCATACTTGAGACTGAGAATTAAACGAGAATGTATATAATAAGAAGTTATTTTCTTGCAGTCAGTTTGAACTGACAGTAGGGGATCTTGCCTGCTTTCAAACTTCATGTCCTGCAATGAAGTAAAACTTCAAAATATTTTGAAATTGTCACTGTTAAAATAAATTATTTCTGGTCAGCACTGAAAGGTGTGCCTCTAATTCATGATGCATATGCCCAGCCTAGTATTAAGCTAACCAGATATGACAAACCCAAAAGGGGCTCCAAACCCAGCCAAGGATTTGTTCAGCTGCTAAATATCTCTCTAAGGTGCCACAACACTGTTGTTGGAAATGCTTGTACCCTAAGCAATCTCATATGTGGATTTTTAACATTATGAACAGTTTGCACGGTTTCTGTCAGGAAGAATGAAGATAAATACACTATGATAATGCATCTACATTGCCAACAATTTTAACTGAGTGTGTGATCTTGGTTTTAACCAAAATATTCATGATTTGTGGAGTCTTTGGGACAAGAAAAGGTCATTATAATTAAGGCTGGATGGACCAGTCTCCATCAAATTACAGATTCCAACTGATCGTAACAGCATACCTTGTAATCTTCCTGAAATAAATGTATACAGCCCTTATTCTGATCTGGTAGCCTTTGCTACTGGCCTTGAACTAGGATAAATAGCTGTGGTGGCAAGGGGGTAATGAGTTAGGCTCCCAATATTTTTTTATGGATTGGAGTTATATAAGGCCATTAAATCAATTAGCTCAAGAGCCTCTAATTCACTGAAATGTCAATGTCCTTTACTCTAGAACATTGCTCGGTGAAAGTGTTGCTTAAATTTTTCAGTGTTCACTTAGCTACTTCAACCAGTAAATCCCTAATAATGTAATCACAATGTGATACATGCAAGGAGGAAAAACAATTCCTTCGTAAACGCAGCATACAAAGAACCAAGATATCTGAAATTATCACTCTGTGGAAGGCTTGGGAAGAATTTTGGGGTTTTTTTTTTTTTAAAAACACAGCATGTTCCATGTGGCAGCCTGGCTTTTAAGGAAGCAATGTTGTACCTTCCACTGCAGGATACAGTATTTTCAAACATTCAGACGAAAGAAAACAGGGTCTGAGGATCTGCTGTCTCACTTACGAAATCAGCTATAGCCATGTAGATATGATTTTGCTTAAAAATGAAGGCGCGCCTGCTGCCTCATTAAGCATAGCTACTATAAGCACTGCATTAACTGACTAATGCACAGCAGAATGCCAAATGGGGTCTAATCAGAGTGGATTCCAATTTATAGAAGACATGAGCCAGCGACTTGAGGTTGCCTTCATCAAAGAGTGCTGATATTGTCATTAAATCTTATTTACTCCTCTCTGACATTAAATTACAATCTGAACTATGTTGTGTTCTCTGTTTTTGTGAAGGGAATCAGATAGGGTTTGAAGGTACTTAGCAGTTTTAATTGTGCTTCCTTGCTGAAAACTGAGCTTATGAACCTCCAATCATAAAACAGAAAGCATTGGCTTTAGGAACTACTAAAGGTTTCTGTTTTAACTGCATTGTTAATGTTCTGTGTTGCAATTAACACAAGGAACCCGTATGTGTGTGCACTAGGGGAATGCATTAACGAGTGTGAATGAAAGGGAAGTGTCTATAGGCAGAGTGCTGGAAAGGACCAGAAATGCGACACCAATCTCAGACTATTTTTGTCCTTATGTAGTATTGCCAATCACCAAAATTTGTCGGTCCATAAATGGTCCCTGTAGCCACAGATACTGAGAGCACCAAATACCTTCTAATGGGTCATGACAGACTGTCAGTTTTCCAGTACGAAAACTTGATTAATCTCTTTTTACATGGCACATCATGTTTGCATTAGCATCAGCTGTTAGGCAGGCTATGTTGTTATTGCCCTCTTGAGCTATTACTCAATGATATATTTAGTGCATCTTACATGCAAACTTTTACGACTTGAGCTTTACCTTTCGTTGAAAAGGTCATGAGTTCATTTCCCAGTGAGGATGACTTTTCAGCCCACTTACCTGAAATACCATTTTTAGCTGCACTGCCATGTTCATTCCACTGAAGAGAAAAACATCTTGGAAAAGCACTTAGAAATAAAACAAAGAGCTGACCTTATCATATTCTGCTTCGTAGGGGCTTACCTGGTATCTGTGTAAATGGTCCCTATAGCCACAGCTATTGAGAGCACAGAATACCTCCTAATAGGTCGCGACAGGCTGTCAGGTTTCCGGTAGGATGCTAATTGATTATACAGCTTTCAGACTCACAATGTGTTCATCCAAAGCCCACTATTCTACCTTTTTGCGTTGAATGCTTTTCAGACACATCATGCTGGGTTTTATGGTTTCGAAGACGGAAAGCAGAAGGACGTGTATTTCAGGATTTTTTAAAAGTACATATTATTTTAACCTTAATTACGTGTTTTTATAGTCAGCTGCTGTGAAACTAATTATAAGGAGTCTATGTGCATTCAGTTCTGCTTCCTTAAACATGCAAATAGCTCACTTGTCATTATTATGGTTCAATGAGTAGGAACAGGGGTAAGGAGGGAGTTTAGCTATTGATTTTTGTGGGGCAGGAACTTCACTACAGAATTCTCACTTTTGACTTGGGTGGAAATTGTGTAAGACCAGGACAGTAATTATTCTCATCTCTGCTACTTCAGCAATGCTTAAACCTGGGCTTCAGGATCCCTAATTGCAAAATGGGGATGGTGATCTATCTGGCTGAGGAGGGTTTAGCAATGATGGGTCGTTTTTGCGTACATTTGCCAGTGGTTACTACTCAGGTGAATGAGGTGAGCAGGATATTTAATTACTCAGCGTGAAATGGCAGACTAGCATAATGTGAAATGGCAGTTGCATTCTCTGACTAGCTATTTCTTAGTACTGTGGTGCCAATGCTATCCCTCACCATAAACAATCAAAAGATGCTGCAAATGAAATAAAGTCATCAGAGCAGCCACAATTACCTGAATTCAATTTGCATGTTTTTCTGATAATTCCTTCTGGGGATTTTTATTTTCAGCAGCACCTAATTTTATCATTATCCACAAACCTGGTATGGACCAGAGTGCATGCAAAATTATTACTGGTATCTAATAGGGAGCAGGCAATGGGAACTGAAGCCTATCCCTGGCTGAGATCCCACACCGCTGGTCTTGCATTTTACAAATACTGGGTTTTCCAGTCTGAATTTTTTCAAGCCAGAATGGTAATTACTGATCCATTAATACCCATTAATGGAAATGAATTGAGAAGCTATGGTCATGCTAGAGAGAGAACTGGTACTGCAAAATGTCCTAGTTTGCCTTCCTGGAGAAAATCTTTCATAAAAAATGCATATATTTTAATATATCTCTTGTAAACAATACATGTTTTTGTGTTAGTTGTCACATTTCTTGTAGCACAAAAGCATGTGGCACCCATGTTTTCTCTACCAGGAGCTAAAGAGCCTTCTCTGACCTTTGGTGCATGGAGGCAGAGAGCAGTACAGCCCAGCAGCCCTCCCTGCTGCAGGGTTCCTTGGTACCAGAACTAGCTGCCATAGCACAGGGAAGCTCTGTAGTGTATGTGCTTGCTGAGCCAAGGGCAGAGCTGGTTCTCCTAGAAATTAAGGATTTGTAACTGTCTTCTTGATGGCTGACTACCAAAGTGTATGAGCACAGACTGAGTTCTGATTTGAAATAGTATAGAAATATTATAGAACACACACACTTAAGAACTAGATTTCTTAGTGACCATTTTTTCTGTCCATCAAACTAGAGGAAAGTGAAAGCCTTGTGATAAATACACAGTACAGTACAACAGTTAAGCCTGAATAATCCGACTGCATGGTCTTTCTTTTAATCCATATTACTAAATGTTCTCAGCTTTGTCTTTTGCATCTGTTTGTCAGCTCTGAGCTATTGCCTGAAGGAAGTCTGATGTGACATGGCACACTGCGATGTTCATGTCACCTGGTAACACACTTTGAAAGGGACGCTGATTTTTTTGAATGCTTTATACTTGGAGATTATTAATTGCAATGCTTAGCTGCTGTGTTGTTTTGCTGCTAGTTGCAGCTGTAACAAAAGCATCCAAGATTTTATAGATAGTACAGTTCAGCTTTAAATTTATACATTCTATAAACGCCATAACATTGTTACTTTAATCTTTAAATCACGTTTGTCATGGACTGTACATTAAAAATTTCTCCTGTGTCCAATATAACTCCTAGCAGCCCCAATTTTGGTGGATAAGTGTTGATTTTAAAGGGACTCTTATGCCCTGAGCTCATCATACTCCTGACTGCCACAGAGCAGCCGTGCTATGGAAGATCAAGAGGGAAAAATATTTCTGTTATCTTGGCAAGCATTGAAAGTTAGCTGGATTTTCAGTTCTACCATTCCCCAGAACCAAGACATCAGTCGTCTTTTTTAAAGCTGAGACAAGTGGGAGTGGTGGGACCAGCCCAGGCAGTTCTCTGCAGTTTTATGAGACTACTTGAGCTCCTTCACAAGGAACTGTAAGGTTGGGGGCATGCCATGAGCACCCCCATGCTAGCCAGTTGCAATCCAGCTCTACTCTAAAAGGTCTAAGCAGAACACTAAACCCATAGAAATTAGCTTTAATTTAAGACTGGCGACACAGTATCTCAGCATTGTGCTAACATGGGTAGAGGCCTCAAGAACAAAGCTGAGCTGAGCCAGCTGCAGTGTAGACAGCACTGGTCTGAACAGAGTGGCATCCAGCAGCAAAAGGAAGAAAACACCCTTGGTAATTTCATATGAACATGGGGCAGAGGTGAGCTAAAAAGGGCACTACAGGAGCCGCACGACACAGGAACCTCCTATGGCAGAGCTCATAGGCAGAGGGTGAAAATTCACCCTCCACTTGCGGGAGCAAGATCAAGGAGAAGAGATCTGGATACCAAAAGCAGGGAAGAAGCCAGGGAACACAGGTTAGCTCAGATTGTACAAGCTGCCTTTAAGCCTTGGCATACATAGTGCAGCTGCAGGTGGCTGCCCAGCCAGCAGTTGGTAGATGAGCACATTGGCTGTGTGCTGGGAAATGGGACCTGTCGAATTGTGACACTGGAGACCTGTAAGAGAGGAGGCAGGCAGGAAAGCTAGGAAATGGGCAGGTGCAACATAAGGATGTGTGGTTGCTGGTACTTGTGCCTGTGGGACACCCAGGGGTTGCTTATAACAGTTCCTCTTAGTTCATTGTTTTGGCCCATCATTGCCTTAACACAGAGGGTAAAGCTGAAGAGCAGTAGATTGAGGCTTCTTGACTTAGATGTCATTATATCTGAGAAAAGCAATGGGAAACGTATCACAGTGTGTGACACCTGCACTGAGGGATCAGTACTGACAGAGCTGATGGAGTGGCTGGTGTTCCTTTTTGCCATCAGGTATAGGTGAATATGTCAACAGTGGTTGAGTTTCTTTCAGTTTTTTCCATGAGTATTTTTAAGATGCTCCTGAATTAGTTTTGCATAATGTCAGTTCAGAAGAGAAGATTACTTATGAAAACAGACTGGTTCATGGTCAGTTGGTGTGAATTAAAAGAAGTATTGTTACTTACAAGTATGAGTTGATCATATTATTTTCAAAACTTTCAGGGAGCTGTGAACTTTGGAAAAGTAGTCTTTCTTTTTCTGTCATTGATGCTACTTCTTTTCCTGTCTTGTCATTAAACAGCAACTCCACCCGGTCAGATCAGCAGCTTTACATTCTTAATTTTTTTAAAGGAAAAAGAAAAAAATACTTCCCAGATAGTGTTTCTTTCAGATAAGAGTTATGGAAATGGAAATTCCCTCACTCCCCTGCAAAGGGGATATTGGGAAACAAAAATTTGTGTAATTTTCCCTCGATTTCCCAAGTTGTATATGGCCTTAGTTACTAAGGAGAAGTGTGATCGTTTCCTTCCTGGGAAGGACAAAGGTGTTTTGCAGTTGCTGATGAATGTTGCTCTGGTCACAGCTGAATAGAGCAGAACACCATTCATTCGAGCAGTGAAGTTAATCCTGTTATTCAGGACAAGGGCCTTTCATCACTCAGGCTAAAGGAAGATTCCCCAGACCTTGATTCCTCTCCCTCATATACTCACAAAACGGGGGCAGTGGCAGCAACAGGGCAGCTTGGCAAGGTCTGGCACCAGACCTGAGCCAGGTGCTACTGCTTGTGCCCTTCAGTGATTCAGTAAGATGCAGTGGGCATAGGACTGCCTTTCTTCTGTTTGTCATATTAGTTATTTTACATTCGGGTACTTTTTTCCTGACTAAAAACAAGAGCAGGTATTTTTTTCCTATTTAACTTAATCAGTTTTCCAATTTAGATATCATTTCAGCAGTATCAAATGCACAAAGTAGCACCTTTGAGGTAGCTTGTTCCTGGGAATGAAACAAAACCCTTGTTCCTAATGCAGGACAGATTTTTCATGTTTCAAACTAGAAAAGAACCCAAGTTACCTCTTTGTAACATGTTGAAAAATAAAAATCTGTACATTTCCAGTAGCCTGCATTTGCAAAGGTTCTGATCATAACATGTGGTGGTAATAAAACAGATTGTGCCCTGTCTGTGCACCCAGTCCTCCAGTGCTTTATGATTGTTTTGCCTTCTGATGCCTGCATTCCTTAACCTAAAATCTTTCTCCTTATCCAGATTTCAGAGCAGGATATAAGACATGGTAGATGTCCATTAATTCTATTTACACAATAATCTCTCCTTGAATGTTTGAGTAAGAAACAGGCAGATCTGTTGTGTGGCCATTAGTGAAAAATTTTGAATGGGCACATGTGGTGTTTGGCCAGAGAAGAGAGTAAGAGAGAGAGTGCAAGTGCCAAAAACCCAAATGTGCACATGCTGGTTCACAGTGTGAGGAAGCATGTAACCTGCATTGCTCTGCTCTGTAGTCGTTATGGTCAAATCTTGTTCCCTTTGACTTAAGTATAATTAACAAGAGCAAAGTTTGGCCTCTGAACTGCAGAAACCCATATGTGGTAGTCTTTTTAAAAGCCTTCTCACATCTGTATTTGTGGATAATTTTGATATTTTAGCACTGTATATTTCTGTGCTCCATTAGTGGAAGATGTGTCTGACCTTAGCCCTCTAATTGTGCAGTAATTAGCATCTAAATACCATGCAGAACTCCCTGCAAATCAACCAATTGGAATATTAATTCTTAATCTAAATATATTTTTTTAAAATTGTAGAAGTGCAAACTCAGTGAGTAGAAACCTGTTTTCTCTGCATCTGGTATTTCTGTGCAATTAGGTGGTTTGTATTTTGGGTGTATCCATAGACACCCAAGTGCCTCTGAAATTGAGTGTGAGAGATCTGATGTCTCCTCCTAATCTCATGGGCTTTAGGCCCAAAGCCTCAAATACTATTATTCAGTATATACATTTCAAGCAAGAAAATCAAAATGTGTTATCAAGCCAGATCTTAGATTCCATTTTTATTGACCATAACCATATGTCATATCACAAGTCTTCCTTTGATTTAGTAGAACGGCATTAGTATTAGCGATACATTTTATCTGGACAGCTTTGTTACAAGTTGTAGTCATGAGTACTAATCTCCAAGGATATATACAAGTAATGAATAATTAAAGCTAGGTCTCCTTATCTCACAGACCCTGGAAAGGTTGGAATGTCCTTCCCACTACCTATCCAAAAGCTAGAGGAGCTCTCAGGTTGTGGATGGCCTGGCTCTCTGTGTAGTCTGGATTCAAAGAATACCACACCTGCTTTGTTTTAGTACTGGAAAGGCAAAATTAAATCTAATAATTTTATGAACTGAGAATTTAAATTCTGCATTTTAGATTAGATTTTTAAAAAGACAGGCTTTTCAGCTGTTCAGACTAAAACTATCAAAGATATTGGAAAGGCAAGGACCTGGGGGAAAAATTAACCACAAAGGTGTCAGCATCAGAACAGATAGTGTCTAAGGGAATTTTCCACATTGAATGCAAGGTTAATCCAAAAACCTACACTCGAAAATTGAGATAAAAAACTACAAGTGTCAAACTGTAAATAACAATATTCTTTTCTATTTTGGGCATAGTTGATATTTTATCAGGACATGCCCAATATTCATTACCATTTACGTAAACATACACGCACGCCCAAAGCTGTGCAAATACATTGATCTATATGTACATTATGATAATCATCAAGGTTTGGGAACTTTGGTCCTTTTAATAATACGATTGTATTTAATATATGCAAGACTGAAAGCTTTGTGTCAGTAGCAAAACATGAAATAGTATATGAATTAGGAAAAATCCAATAACAAACAGCAGGATGCTCCATGCATATATATCATTGTTGTGGTTATGAGCAAATACAAGACTGTACATGATTAACCACGATTTATTCTTACTATAAACTCAGCAGACAGATGCAGAAGACATTCTATAATTGCATACACATTTCCTCCCAGAGCTTAGAACCAATAAAAATATGGTAATTTTGTATAACTTAAGACAGATTCTTTACCATTTTAAAATAAATAATGAAATTTTAACATGCTTCCATTGTTTTGCTTTTTCAGTTTTTGAAAGAAACTGTGTTTTGAATGCTGATATATAATGAATTAGAAAAATGTTACCTACAGGGATGCTGATATTGTTGTAGAGAAAGATTTTCTGAATTAAACTGAGTAACATACAGGTTTTTTTATTGTATGCAGTCCTGGCTATTTTAACACTTTCTGTTTGATTTATCAGAGTTTTGACTGAAATGGGTTTTTATATCACATTTCGCCATTTCCAGAAAGGATATTCTCAATTGCACAAAGTGTCTCTGAATAAAGACAAAACAGATATCCGAGCCAAAATCAGCCTCCAGAGCTCAGAAAGTGGATACAAATTTTGACAGTAATTAAAACTACGGAAACATCAATTGTCGCAGCATTATTTTAAACTAAACATTTTTATACAGAGTCCAAAAGTGTAATAAGACTATATCTAAATATACAGTTAATCACATCAAAATAGAGCATCCATCTGTGAGCTTTGTTCTAAGCTTGCTGAGCGAGTTGAAAATATGGAATGTGATCTGCAAACCAAGCAAGTTACTAAGTAGCTGGAAAAGTTATCTGAAGAAGTTGGTTTGCTGAAGTTTCCCATTGCAGTTCTCACTGCAGCTGTAATGAAGCAATTTCAGGATGCTCTCAGCAAATTCAACCTCTACAGCATAAGTTATTATATGAACTTGACCTGCTTCCCTCTCCTTTCTCCCTTTCAATTTCCTTGAAGATTTTGTCCACTTGGTAAGGTAAGCACCTCTTGAATATTCATTACCTTGGGCCAATGCAGATGAGAAACTTTCATCAGCCATCCTCATCTTTTTGCTTTGCAAAAAGGATCTCTTCAGAAGGCATTAGCGTGAGCCTTCTGGAGTCCAGAAAGTTACTTTTTTTAGTTTGTGTTTGTGTGCTGGGAATCCAAACAAATAAAATAAGATGTAGCGGCTGAATACTCACATCTTTAGCTGGAGAAAGCCAGTTTTTGTCTTTGGTTTTCCAGTCTGATTAATCCTTTTATGAAACTGAAAGCTGCTAACCTCTGTAGCTGGATCACATGGCAGCGCTCTTTTGTCTGTCCCTCTAATGCCGCAGTGCACCTTCAGGAAAGCCTGTTCTTCAGGGAGGGTTAAGGCAGGTTGCCTCCACAGATCACTGTAATGTTATATTTTAATTATGGTTTGCAGCGCACTTCAGACACTCCAGCAGGACTGCCTAATTAACAAGGTTGTTCAGCTTTCACATAGTATCAATCAACTAGTTGCTGAAAATGTCTTGATCTCATTTTCTGAGATTAAAGTATAAACGAAGGACACTTTGCTCCATTGTTACTAAACTAAGTACCACTACCATCTGGTTTGCAAATGTGATATTAAAATCTCTGGAAATGTCTGAGGCCCCAACTCAACAAAGCAGTAAGCACATGCTTACCTTTGAATATCTAAGTAGAACCATTTATTGCAAGGGAATCACATGCTTAAGGTTGAATGTATGCCTAGGCATTTTTTTTTAATCAGGATTTCGTAGACTCATTTTGAAATACAATACCAAACTTTTCAAAATAGACAACAATGAACTAACCTATTTGTAACATTAGGGAAATGATAGCTTAAATAGCTGAAATAAATTGAATATCCCCAATAGCATGTATCATATAAGGCTCAGTAACAATGCCTGATAAGATAATGTAAATTTAATTCAAAAATCTTCTACAGGGCTTTACAGTTACTCAAACTGTTAAAAAAGGTAATTGTAAGTTATACACAGAAAAATGAGTGAAAGAAAATGGCTATAATTAGAAATAATTTTTATCCAGAATATATGATATACAAACATTTACTGTCACTATCTACTGGAAACAGTGAAATTGTGTTTAGGATTGTTATTATACTAACACTTAAGTCATGTTTTAAGTAGATGCAAACTTGATTTGAGCTGAACTAGAAAACTTACCTCTTCCCTTTCCCTTCCCAGTTTACTACACTATTTGGAAAACTCTTACTTGTGAAATGAAAAATAGGTTCTTTCCCCAAAGTCTGGGAACAGTTTGTGGATTTGCCACTAGCCCCAAGAGATAGTACACTGGATCTGAGGATGTGTGAAGCTGCAGGAAATCAGTTTAGTTCTTAAGGCTCAGTTGCTGTAATGGGGAGTTACAGGGAAAGTGCCTGCCCTTTCCCTGGCACAGGTGGCCCTCCGCAGTGCCCCTTGCTGTGGCTAGTCAGAGCTCTGCCTGCTCTCCCCCAGGCACCTCTCCATTCCACGCCGGCCAGGAGAGGATCTGCAGAGGCAGTGGCAAGAGTGGCAATCTCCTGCAGGGACCACTCTTTCTTCCCACTGTAAAGCATGTGCAGTGGAGACAGATGGTGGTTGCTTTCTCTGCAGTGCCATCGCTTGGCGCTTGCAAAGGAGAATGTGATGGCTGCATGAATGCAAAACTACAGATTTCAATACTAGAGACTCAAATTCACTCCTCTGCACAGAGCAGGAGCAAGACCTCTTCCTCACTGACATACCACTTCAGTTCTCTTGTGATGGCATATGTGTGAGCTTAAGTGGTGCCCAGGGACAGATTTTACTCATAAAATCATAAATGGGTTTCATTAAACCTACGTGTTCTTTAATATATCAGACATAGTTGAGCCTCGGGAGTTTAAAAAAAAAAAAAAAAAAAAGAAAAGAAGATAAAAGATGTATTGCTTCATTCCCCTCTCTCCCAAACATGAATCATAGATATTTCTAAATCAGCACTGAAAAATAAGCAAAATTAGAGTGAGAGCTGAATAAAAACAAGGTGAAGCAGCCTTCCTGGGAAAGAGAAGAAGTTAATACACATATGTAGATGTGGTTTCAAAACAGTGGTAACATCTTCAAACCACATTATAGAAATATATAATCCTTCCTCTTTGGGGACCTCAAGAAAAGCCAAAACAAGAGTCCCTGACTACAAAAGGTTGAGTTTTAATTGAAGCAGGATAGAAAATTGTCCCTTAGTTTCACTAGTTTTGAAACTAAATGCTTCAGCATCCTTTTGCCTTCAAAAACACTTTTTTCCTTTAAGTTACATTAATTGTTGAAATCTTGAAAACCTAAAACTAAGGCCAAATGCACATCATTTCCTTATTTTTGTCCTTGTTCTTTGAACAAGTTTTTACAGGCATAGCATGTGTTTCCATATTAAACTGGACTTAAAAAAAATAAAGAATTATTCCTATATTTAATGCAAGATTTTGAAAGGAGAGCTTTTTCTTATAAACACTGATATTTTATTAATGTTCTGCACATGAATATTGAAGCAAATACTGGCAGCTGTAATGTGCTGAATAGCTAGTAACTATTTAAGTTAAAAAAAACCTTCTGTGTTTCTATAGTGTGGTTATCTTGAAAAACCACGTAGCGGTAAAGCTTTGTGGATTAATGCTTTGAATCAGCAAAGCTGCCTCAGATTAACAATTCTTTTAGCTGGTGCCATATATTTCTTTATTCTATATAATAACAAACATGATTACACAGAAGTACTATGCTCTCTATAACCTGTTTGTAATTGGGAGAATCTGCAGTATGTATTCTACAGTACAGCTCACATTGAAGATTGAAGTGTAATTACAGTACAGGCAATCTCATCTCTAGTAATTACAGCTGTCACCATCGATCCAATTAACCAGGATAACTAACTCTGCTGAGCCAGAGTTGACAAAGCTTTCTGGCTAAACCTAGATTGCTATACAAGAGTTCTTGTTGTGTTTTTGAGACTTTTTGATTGCCAAAACACTGGTACTTGAAAAAATAGATAACAAATATAGTGGCTTATGGATTAAGAAACAGAAAGCAAAATCTGATTTTGCTTTATTCTTAAGATTGAAACTAAACGAACCTTGCAAAGCAAACAATGAAAATGTGAAACAAACACATAAATGAGCTGGATGTAGAAAGGGGCAGGACTGCTTCTTGATTTACAGATCAGGGATGTGCTTGGTCCCTGTAAGGATAATACAGTGCAGAGTAAGAGGCATTTCCTGCTGGAGGGCATGTCTGCAGTGTCCAGGGAGGGGTGGTTCAGGGAGCCCCAAGCCCATCAGGCCTGTAGCCTTGAGTCTTTTACAGCAAAGTCTCTTACAGTTCGGCTGCGGTGTTGTGCCAGCAGAGCTATACAGTTTCCAGTTTATATGTTAGCCTTACCTTACATGACCACGTTGAAATGCAGGAGTGCATTCAGTGTGCTCAGAGAGCTCAGGTAAGCAGCAGACCCGGGATCTCTGTGCCCTTGGAGATGAACGTGTCCATTTGATGCTACACCAACAGGAGATGCTTCCAGCCTTGCTGCTCTGTGACTAAGAGCAGAGCCCGGTCCATTCCATGGACAGGTACTACCTCTCTCTTCTCTCTCCACAAACTGATTTCTTAGAGATGCTTTTAGGTACTCGTCAGAAGTACGCCACAGTCTAAATAGTCTAAAGAGGAAGACACACCTCAATGTGTAGGTCAGAGTCCTAAAGCGTGGGTATTAAGCTTGGATGGAAAATAAAACCCAACAGACTTCTCAGTTCTGACCAAGAAAGGAAGTACTCAGATGCCCCTTCAAAAGCAAATAAGTATTTTACAGAAGTTTAGTAACAAGAGTACGATTTCCTTCATTGTACTGCAGTAGAATATTATCCTTTTTGTGCTGTAACCCAAAGAAACTGAAAACTTCCTTATATGCAGTTTGACTAAGCCACTACTATAGATTTTTGCTGTATTACAAGCCACTGCCTTGCCACTTTTTTGATTGTTGGCTCTCCAGCTTTAGGACAAGATTGTGATATACCTAGTACAACTAGGTAGCACTTCCTTCACAGGTGTCCACAGTGAGTTCACTGGGACCACTTAAGGTATGAAGTACTCTTCTGTGGGTTTAGACTATATTTTCGATAACAGAGAAGACTTACATCTTTATGTCAGGCACATTTCCAATGTTGGCTGGACTGTTAAAATATGATGTAAAACTGGGCTGCCTGACTTTTTGTAAAAACAAGTGAGTGAGCAAGAAGGTTTTGTAGTTGCTTCTTTCAGAAGACTCCACAGTATTACTATGGTAGACTAAAGGCTTCAGTGTTGCATTTCTGTGCCTCTCACTTTTTCAGAAAAAATACAGGTTTTGAGGGGGTTTTCTGTTTTCAGAATTTTTCCTGGATTGCAAGAGTATGATTTGACAGAAGGTTTTGAACAAAACAGCAATTTACTGTTTTTCTCACACATTTTTGTCTAGATCTTACATGACCTTAGCAACACTCCAAAATATGCAAAATGGCCATTATGCCAGTGTTAGCAATGAGAGTGACAACTGTAAACTGTGAAGCTGGAAGGTTCCAAAATAGTTCACTATCAGGCTTAACACATATCAGGAAACCTCCTTCTAAAATGTCACCAGGAGAAACCAGAGGAAAGTGGCAGATCTTAGTAAAATTTGTCTTAACTGCATCCCATACCGTAATGGTAGCAAGGCAAAATATGCCGTAGGTAAGCAGTTGTAATTGATGCCTTAGATAAATTGGGGTTTTTTTTGAACACACTGGCCATGGAGAAATTCACTTGTCCATGAACAAAGATATCAATTTACTCAGTGTACTGTAACAGAGAATGAATCCACACAACCAAAATCCATGGCATCTTTCACTCCTCACTAAAGCAATATATAGGTACCTTATGTGCAGTACTTTGCTTTTACTTGTATTTATAGCCCCATTGAAGAAAAACGTCTATTGGATGTACTCACCACGGGACCATATATACTCCAGCATCTGAGCAGGATATAAAATTATCCACCAGATGCAGTGACTGGTTGTGCACTATGCATTCCTCTCTGTGTAATGTCAAAAAAAAAAAAAAGTAAAATATAAAAAGAAGCACTGTGAAGCCATGTCCCATCAATAATACAAGGTATTGTAAAAGGGCCATAAATTGAGAGGACAGCTTGTTGGTTTGGGCTTTGGTTTTGTTTTGTTTCTTCAGTGAACGAGTTTGTCCAAGAAAAACCTTGCAGTGAATCAGTGTAGTGGTGGTTGCTGTTTTTTAAGAAACATTTTCTCACTTTTCTCTGAGCAGCAAAACTAGCAGTCAGGTTTAATGAGTTGGTGTTTTAACATCCATTTGTCTTTTTGGTTTTCTACATTTGCATATAGAAGACTTCTAATATGGAGGACACCTTAGAGGTGTGCTTGCTGTCAACTATAAACTGTGCAGTCTTTCCTTCCTCTGTTCAACCCTTTGCTGTATTGCTGCAGCATCAATCAGCGGGTCTTGAAGTCTTTGGGGAACACTGATTAATCTTACCCGAGGAGAAGGATGGCAGCTGCTAAACCATAGGAGCTAGTTCTGCTCCTGTGGAAGTAAATGGTAAAACTCCCATTGACTTAAGCAGAAATTGAGGCATGCTTAGCATGACTGAGTATACTCTTCCAAACAGAAAAAACAGATGCATGGACTCGGTCCCTTTCTCAAACGACTGTACACAGCACAGTGATAGACTGGGTCAGAAAATCACATGTGAAGGATGTGACAACACAGTGCTGAACCTGTGCTAAGGTCATACTCTAACCACCATCTCTTAGAGATCTCCAGAGCAGGTCAATTCACACTGGTTTTATTTCCTCTGCTTTAGGTGGGCTACCACGGGCTAACCCTGTTCTGTGATATGTTTTTCTCATGTTTGAGTGAGTATATATGCACCTGCATCTTAGACTTTTTCAGGTAAATTCACTGTTCTACATAATGTTAGTGGAGTGCAACTAGCACATTAAACTGCTTTTGCAATACCATGCTCCACTGTGCATCTGAAGGGCATATTTTCTGTCTGTACAGCTTCCTATGTATGTTTTATTAATATTCAGCATTAGATCTGTAAACATCTTAACAAATGCTGGGAAAAAAAAAAATGTGATCCAATATCTCTTTGTTCAGGTTTTCATTAGAGAAAAATTCTATGACTTTCCTTTCTCCCAAAATGTAGATCCATAGCCTCTGTGAAAAAATACTGTCTTTCCCTGTTCTGCACAGCTCATTATCACTTCCCTCTGTGCACTTATTTCTGGTGCCATTTATTTCTTCTGATATCATATTATGCAAATGTAATACACAGCCTTGCTGTATAAATAAGAAGCCTTCCGTAGCACTTATTTCTTTTCTCAAGCTCTACAAAGTGCATTTCACAAACATAGTTGCTCTAAAACAATTGCACGAATTGGATAACAGATTAAAAACATGTGAGAGAAGAAAATCCCCAAACAGTTAATCTTAAAGGTCACAGACTAAAGTAGTTTAACTTCATAAAACAGGACCTTGTCTCCTGAAGGCTGGCCAGGAGAACCTTGGAACGTCTTATGTGAGGAGAGGTGAAAATCTTTGCATGTCTAATAGCAGATTTATGGCTAGACAAGCTCTAAGGAAGCCTGTGGTTGGTTTTTGTAATCCTAAACACAGCTGTTTTGTTAATTAGAAAGAGCTTTTAATAAAACTGAATGGTGGGTACTTTTCAAGTAACCTAATTCAGCAACTACATAGTTGCTTGAAAGCTGAAGTAAGAATGTTGCTTTTCCCAGTATCGTACATATTTGGAAACAATTGTTTGGTTTTATACATTTACCAGGATGTGTCAAGATTAGAGCTGGATTTTTCTGCTCTGTCTAGCCTGGAAAAAAAATATATTTAAATGTCAGTCTCAGCTGATGCAAAGCATTTTGCCTGAACTGAGACAAGAAACTATTTTGTAAGAAGGTTATTTACCTTTTTTTCATCCCAAAACCCAAACGGGTCTGTCAGTTTCAAAATGCAGTGTCATTTTGGAACAAAAAGTCAAAATATTTCACCTAGAAAATGTCAGTGAATAACATTTATATTTCTCTGATTTTACTTGTTTGGCCAGGAGCTGACTTTCTGAAGAGTTTAATTTCCTCTGAAACTGCATATCTAGAAATTTTAAGTACCCCGAAAACATTTGCAACGTCCTCAATTTAACATGCAGGTACTGCTAAAATTTGCATTAACTTCAGTATCACTGGAGGAAGGCACATCTGGAGGGCTAAGGTCTCCCCCAGGCTGCCCCCAGTCGTTAATGGCTGGCCTGCAGCCGCGCAGGGTCAGGGCCAGGTGAGGATCTCTTTCTCTCAGAATGCGTGTGCCAGCTTGCTCTGTGACTCTGATCCTGTTATCTCCAGCCAAAGTTTTGTTTTCACCACTATCTACACATATCTAGGGCCTTATCCTGGAACTTCTTGCTCGCACCAGTAAGTTCCATTGCCAGGAGATTCCCTTTGAAGGTGGGACAGCTGTTTCCAATATGCCCAGAAGTAGGTGCGGACAGGATCAGGCCTACAATCAATAGGCAATACTTGTGCAGTCAAACATTGTATTTGTGTATGTTAATCTTCTACAATGTTAAGGCAGTTGTGCTAGAAAAGCTCATTTTCCCTGAAGATTGTCAGCCTTAATAAGAACTAAGAAACTAGAACAAAGTCATCATGAATTCTAATGTATTTGAACATATGGCCCTAGGACCTGTTATTACCATATCAGTCAGATAAAGGAGTGGGAGAGTGGTTGCAACAGCACAGAAGGAAAAATGTTAACACAGCAAAAAGACTCTTAATTTTAAAGAAATATTCAGTCTGTGAATTTAGTTTCCGACTTTAAGAAAATCTTGTGGGTAGTATGAAGTTCTTACAGTTCTTGTTTAAATAGTATTTTTGTCATTATTGTTGAAGCGTTCCTTTTTCGCTTAAAATTGTGGGTTTTCTGTAAATCTACCTTTAGAGCAAATGATGGTGTTTGAAATATTGTATTTGCTGGTTGTTTATGGTAGGCTAGGAGGGTAAGTAAAATATCTCAAACAGAGAGAAGTGAATTCAGGTCAGAGTCCATTTCCAAGGCACATCTAAAAACCTAATCAGTTCATTTAGTCTCTGTCCTCCAGCTCTCAAATGTATATCAGCATAGGCAAATGCACAGTTCCCTGATCTCCAAACAGCAATCAGCTGATGCTGCCAGTCACATATGTGTGTGAGAGAGAGAGGGAAAAGTATAAAACCATTTAATTTCAAGTACCTGGAGCAAGAACTGGACCTGGGGTTGCTACGAGCTTAATGCAAGGTTTAATCAAGTTTACCTGTAACTCAAGATCACCTAGAATTCCAGACCATACAGTGTGACTTTTTGCTGTTAATTCATTTTAGGCATTATGGTATTTACAGAATTTTTTGAGGAAGCAAAAAAGGCTTTCTAAATGCATTTGATAATTTTATACAATTTTCTGTAAGCATGGATGCCTGGCAGCAGGTTAGTGAGTCAGGATAAGAGGTCTGCTTGAGTTTCATGAATGCAGATGGTGCAGAGCCAGGATGGATGGTAGTGTCTTGTGATGAACTACTACCACCATGTTCCAAAGCATATTGCACCATCTGGATTGTGATCATTTGAAAATTTCTTGGTTTATATGTCATTAAAACATTTCTAAAGCTTTACTTGAGTTTTATACCAATCTTTCTGCTAACTTTACAGCTGAGCAAATATAGAAACATTTGGATAATTGCTTTTAATACTTGCATTGGCTTCCATCAGCTTTTTTTAAAAAGGATTTTTCTTTGACAATGTTCTAGTGTCTTCTGTCTTTCCTTCCGCAGATACCCACATAAATGAGTTTGTTCAAGACAGGTAGAGTTTAGCCTATATAGTGGACCATCACAAAGTCTGTATTGGTTATCTTTGAAATAAACCTGAAATGACATCTAAATGCAGCTTAAGAGGTGCACAGGCTTTGAGATGGCCTTCTATATCTAGCTGTATTTCATCCATCTTGTTAAGTAAAATTCAGGTAAATTCCATAAATTCAGCAAAGAGTGGATTATTCCCTGATTCACTGATAGAATTGAGAAATTTGGGGTAATTGTTTTGACTAACAACAACATTTTTACATAAAAGATACAGTGGCCAAACAGGAATATCTAAGGGGCCTGTACCTATTTGGGAAGGGTGCATTTAGGGTGTTCGTATTAATAGATTAGTATTAATAAAATCTAGTGATAAGACAATTGCCCCATTGTACGACCAAGATCAGAAAGCAAATGCTGCGTTTTTAGTTGTTATCCTATTATGTCACTTTTTAAGTGTTCATATTGTAGCTTCTGCAAAAGAAAGGAGAGCACTAGGCAGGACCCTGGAAAAAGCTGAAGTGGTCCTTGCGTTAGGGCTGCTTATCCAACAGATACAGTGGGAAGGAGAGGTGATGGTGGAGTCTGGTTCTGGGTTTGCTGTTCTTGCTGAGGACTGGTGTCTGGTATCACCCTGACTTTTCCAGTGTAGCCACATCTGTCAACAGAGAACATAAATTTTGCACTGAAGTATGCCCAGTCAGTCCTAGCTTTTGTCAATAGGATTCTCAGTCCTAGCTTTTGTCAATGGGATTTAGGTTTATGTAGTAAGAACAAGATTTTAGCTTGGGAGGGGAAAAGATGAGTTATTTTTTATGATATTGAGGGTTATACTGAATAGATTTTTTTTGTTAAGATTTAGTCCAATAGGATTCTCAACAGGCTGAACCTTTGCTTTAGTAAAAATCTTTAGACTACAAACCTGTCGACTTGCTTGTGACTCAATTTTGCAGTGAAATCTTAGTGCAATGGCCATTGGTTTTGTTGTTTGGTTGGTTTTTTTCCATCGGTGGCTGCTTTTATAATATACATTTGTGCCTTCATAATGTTGTAACAAAAAATATCTCATTACACCACAAAAAAGGCAGGCAGAAACATTTGTGGAACACTGAATATGAACAAGCCTAATACTAATACCTAGTCAAAAGAAAGGGATGGAAGCCTGTGCCTCCATGAAAATTTTTTAACACCCCTTGAAATTTGACTGTCCCAAAGACCCGCTAAAACCTCACCACATACAAGTAGAGGATTATTTGATAAAATGCTTTGCTAAAAGATTTTGAATTATGAATGAAGCAAAACAAGCTGTAAGCTGTTCACCGACAGATCACAAACAGAATGAGAAGCTAAATTTGTGCACTATAAATTCACTATAATTTGTTTACTCAGCTTCACCCAGTTTATAGGTTGTGCTGGAAATCTGCCAGGTCCTGGTATGGCTGAGACTCAGAAATTCCAGAAGTAACCTTGTTACCGCTTATGATAAGAGGTTCTCAGTACTCCTCATGATGGAAAGTCAAATGAAATTAAAGTAGATCTTGATATACTCCATGCTCAATTTCAATGCTACTTGTGGGCAATTAGGTCAAAACATTGTCACTGGATGCGTGCCACCAACACGGCCTGTAGGCCAGGCTGAAGGGGTAGTATCATATGTCAAATACATCCAGGAAAGAATGATGATACCCCCACAAAAGCCACAGGAGCAAGAGCCCGATAACAAGGAATGGACTGGATGTTTTCTAGAAAATTATTACGGGGCCACATGACTCAAGGAAACTGTGACCACAAACTGTTAAGAAATTTCTCTTCATGCCCTTGAATCATGCCTGGTTTCTGCACGTGCCGGAGAACAGATTGCTGATAATACAGCAGAGGGCAGCAATGGAGAATGACCCTTTGAGATTCCACACTCAGTGTATTTTGCAAACAATAAATAGGCTCAGGGTAAATAAAACATAAAAAGACCAGACCAGAACCAACCCTGAATAGATCCTCTAGGAGTAATCCTACAAAAGCACAATGTTCCAGTAATGGTACAACTTAGAAAATGTCAGTATAAATATCATCCGTTCCTCCTTATTCTCAGCCTTAAGCAAATCTTTTGCTAAAAGAGTGGGCTTTTTTTACTACAGACATCAGGAAAAGGGTGGCACAAATCAAAATGCCTCTGGGGTACTTGGAAGCCTAGCGGTTGGGTATCGTGCTATTGCATGAAAAATACCATGTGGAAAAGACCATTCATTTTCCATTGTCTAAGCAAGAGAAATTAAGAAAGCATAGTAATAGCAATGAGAAATAGAAATACAGTATTTAACCATCTTGCACAGTAATAATTGAAGAGGATGTTAACACAGATGACCAGCTGATGCAGCCTTTGTAGCTCTGGTTTTTTAGTGGCCACTTTGCTGAGGAGCTACCCCAGTGTTGTTGATGTGCCCTTAAAAATCCAAGGGACAATGTCCCTTTGTTAATTAAAATAAATTAAGTTTATTCTAACAATCTGATAAATTTCAGTCTGGTGAAGTTTTAAAAACACTCCTATGTGTTTTTTAGGGTTAAACAATTTTCTGTGAGTCAGCTGAGAGTAATCTCCTGCTACAATCAGAGCTCTGGATAATGGCTGTATTTCAGACATACATTATGTGCACTTTAAGCAGATAAGTGTTAGAAAACGAAGCTGAAATAGCCTTCTTGTGAACTGTGCTAATACAGAATAGGAAGGATGGTCTAACTGTGAAACTGGAACAAATGGGAAAAAGATCATTGGAAAAACTTAATTCTGAAATGGTACGTCTGCATGAGGGACACAGGAAGACAGCATTATTACAATGTACAAGCACTTCATGCCCTGCAGAATCAAAAAGGGTAATTTGGATCTTTTTTCATTTACCAATCATGCCTTTTGAAGTAATGGAGTTTGGCAAGGATGTTTATGACTTGTTTAACAATTACTAAATGAGCCATTCTGTTAAAAAAAAATAATCAAGATGACTATGAAACGGACTCACCTTTCTTTCAGACATGACTGCTGTTTGATTGTATTAGATTAAATGCTGTCTAGAGACTAGCATAGCCCTCAGAGAACTGTCATTTACAGTATTTAACATTTATTGAATGAACAAAGATTATGCTGATCTAGAAAACAGTAAGCAAAAAAAAATCCTGGGTGATTATAAAGATAAGTGTACCAGTATTTGATTTGGAGTACTCTGATCTGTCTGCTCTGACATGCAGTGGAGATTTACACTTCCTCCCCAAATGTTCTTTTGGAGATATTTACTGTACCTACAGCGGGCTTTGCTGAAGCTGCATTCTGAAGGATACATATAATGTGATTTGAAATCAATAAGATAACTGCAGTGCTTCATTTAAAAGATGAAACTTTATGAATTTTAAACAAATTCTAAGTAAAATGTACTCGTGCTCCAAATATTGCATAAATTGTTCCCCAATTTTATCTTGATTGGATGGCTACTTGTTAGCATCAGTGTTTCTCAACACATTTGTTTCATAACCATATGAATGACAGAAGCAAATGATGCTTGATAAATATATACATTGATATTTTTTACCTTCTGTTGCTACTCGAGGTAATCTTAAAATATATGCCTCACCTTCAAATGTGACAGCTGTTCCTTTTTGTTTCCTTTTAAAAACTTCAACCCATATTAGATTAATCAGTCTTTGGTGTTATGCAGAAACTGTCTGTATTTCAGGCTGCCAAAACAAAGAATATGTTGTATTTAGCATATTAAAGTCAGCATATTAAAAAATCCAGCAGAGTATCATTTTTACAATATAAAACGTGTGAATCATTTATACGTTTTTTGCTGTCAGTGATGTTTGACAATCATCATATGATAATGAAATGTATAATTAATAATAAAAATGCCAACATCTGTTAGCTTGCTATTACAGACTGATTCTAAGTGTACTACTTGGAATATGTCATCATTAAATTAATTAATATTAAAATCCTTTAAATACAATTTGTTTTCATTAGTTTCTCATTTAAGTAGGTACAAGGCATACAGAGGAGGTTCTATTTTTTCCCTTTGTCAATAATCAAATTTCACAAATGCTTTTAAAACTTAAATTAATGTAAATGTCCTCCTGGCAGGTTAGTCCGGTTAGATGAATGTGTTGTGTTCAACCGTGATTGACTCGGCCTTTGCCTTAGCTCTTAGCCAGGTTTGCCTCTTCAGGGGAGACACCTTCTCTCTGGGGGTTGCTGATTTGTCTGGCATCCTGCCCACTAACCTCTTCAGTTCTTGCTGCCAGAGTAGAACACATTCAGGTGCTCGTGCAATTCATGGCTGCAATACGCAGGCCCTTGAGCTAATTTTATGTGGTTTACACCGTGCATGTTTATAGCCCTGAGACACTCCCCTGCTGGTTGAGGAGAGAAGGTTCTAAGGTCAAGCTTCCCTGGAGGCCTGATCAGATGCCTTCACTGAACGAAAAAAATGTTGCCATGAATTCATACATACATACATATACATAAATATGTATATGTATGTATGTATGAATAAATATGTATATGTACATATATGTGTATATTTAGTGCATTTACGCTTTCCAAGAGAAATATTGGATACTTTGAAAATTATACGGTGAACACAGTCTACAGTCTGTTGTTGAGAAGAAATTCCCTTTTCTCCTATCATGCCATCTACAGGGAATTTCTTACCTATGGGGCAAACTGTGAGGGACTGCAGAAAAGTAACCTATAAAGCAAGTCTGCCTATCTTTTAACATGCAAATTAAAGTCATCCTCCAGTAGTCTGAAAATGCCCTAGGGATTTGCAGAGGCCATCTGAAAGCTGCTAAGCTTCTAAATGATAGGGGTGGAAACAGCTGGCTATGGATGAAGATCTCCCAGAAACATCCCATTCTTCTGGCCACAGCTGAATTGGGAGACATTTTGTTATTTTTGTGCTTGGAGTCTGTTGGTGGTGTGTGTCCCTATAGTCTTTCTCTGAAAAGTTATTAAATCTATTGAAAACAGCAGAACCAGCAGCTCAGCACATAGCTGCACTTCATTTTGCTTTATGAAACCGTTCTCTAAATATTTGTGCTAAATGACAATTGTTTTTAAATAATCTCTGCATTTTTGCAACAGTGGGTGTTACAAATTTTCATGGGAACAATGCATACAGCAGAGATTGATTACATTCTTCTTGTCATGCAATTAAAACTGTCCACAAAAAGTGCCCACTTCTCCATTCTACTCCTAGGAAGGGCTTGAGCCACATTTTTTTCATATCCTTTTTCTCTTCATTAAATTCTTCATCTACCATTGTAAGCAGTGCTGCTATAGTGAATGCAAGAGAAAGCAACTATTGCTGGTTTAGTGGAGTTACCATATAAAATTCACAAGTTAGAATTAACACATTGCAAAAATGCACTAATTATAAAAATGTAGCAAAAAAAAGAAATCCAGAACTTATGCTAACCACAGACATGACAGTTTTCTTCAGTTCATAGTGATGTTAAAGAAATTAAAATAATCAGTGGGGTTTTGCATGTAATTTAACAAGAGCAATGTCATGTTTCAATATGATCTGTAGTATCTTAGTCTCCTATGATATCTTTTTTTCTGTAGGCTTCTTCCCTCTGCAGCAGAAAGAGCCTGATACCATCTAATATGAAACATTATAAGCTAATCTTGTTCATTTTGATAACTTTGGGGGTCCTCCCACATGTAGGTGAGCTGGCCAACCAGAGGGAGCAGTAACCTCTGGGAGAGGGAAAGGAATGCCCAGTACTATGGGCTGAGGGCACTCATCTCTTCAGCCAGCAAGACTGGGACTTACAAGTCTGTAAAATTCCTTTAACTGAATGTATCAGTCCAAACGCCTACAGCTGAAGTTAGGTGAGATAAATCATATCGTTTATCATTCACATGATGAGGGACTAATTTCTCCTAACATCACCAGGACCTGCGTGTATGCAGCCACAAGGGTTTTAAGACCCAAATAATTTGTAACAGCTTTTGTGAACTTTAAAGCAAACCAAAAAAAACCAACAAAAAACCCACACAAACCAAAAAACAAATCAACACTAAAACCAAACAAAAGCAATGGATGCAACAAGCAGGTTGCTCCTGGGCTTTGTTCTCATGTGAACAGCTTCTTTGTTGGATGATTTGCATGTGGCAAATCCATTCTTTGTTGGATTATTTGTATGTCACAGTAGGATGGAATAATATTTTTAGGCAGGCTGATGCTGTGTTATTAGCAGCAGGCCAGAGGCTTGGAGTTGGTTCCATTCCAGAAATCTTTAATACTGGATCATAATTCAGTCCTGGATATAAAGACTGCCCAATTCAATGATTATTCAAGCTATTTACTTTAAGGAATTTTGGGGTGGATTTTGTACATGAAAAAATGGAGAATTGATTTGGTTTTTTGCATTTAGTTTGGTTTTTTCTATTCTAATTTTTAAAAAAATCACAATTCTGGCCACATACTCTCTACTGCCTCCAGTGGTTTGTTACAGCCTGTCTGCAAGAAGCTACTGTTGGCTCCAGGCTGCCAGGTGAACTGCTGTGGCAATGCCTCCTTCCTTGCAGCCAAAGCTAATCCTAGCTATGAATAATGTGCAGACTTGAAGGGTTAGAGGTGGGACGTGACTATTGAAGAAGCTCAGCTGGCTGATCAGAGTAAGCCATTACCTTCTGAACCAGAAATTGAAGCATGTCCATGTCTAAGTGAACAGACCAGACCTGTGCCAAACCCAGTTAGTCCCTTTTCCCTTGGTCTCCTCCCTTCCATCACTTTATTCAAGGGGTAGTGACTTGGTATGCAGCAGTTGATGTTGGGATTGCTACTGCACCAGTGTATGTGTGCTTAAAAAAAAGAAAAAGGAGAATCTAAGACTAAATTTTGAAAAATCTCTGCTATTGCTAAATATGTTTTTGGCATATTTGATATATTACCCTTTAAACAATTTAGCCAATAGAACATGCTCATTTCTAATGGAGATAAGCACCCTTTAGGTGACCGCATACTTTATGAACAGGAGATCAATAGTATTTACTGAATTGGGAAAACTGGCTAAATACAGTATTTTACAGGCAGATTGTGCTGGGACTGCACCTGATAGCACTGAAGTCAAACTCAAAAACCACTGATTTTAATGGGAATAAGTTCTGACCCTTGAGAAACAAAAAAAAAGGACAAAGCTTTTAGGTATTCTTCAAAGAATAAGTATTATAGAACATAACACTTACTGTAAAGTAAATTGAAAAAAAAAGTAATAATATTCCTGCCACAACTGTATTATTTTCTATAGCAAGTGGAATATACTAATGCAAATACAATATTTCCCTCAGCCCACTTTATCTCAAACATACAAGAACTGCATATGCCTGATAACCTTGTTTTCTTAGTATGAGAGAAACTGTGTGTGGTCTGGCTTCTTTTTTGCAGAACAGAATATTCACTGCATTTCTGGCGGTATCATTATTATTGTCTATCAAGTTCCTATCATGAAAAATGCAAGCAAAAGGGCTTTGTTTTTTAATCTACCCTTTCTCTAGTCCATTTATGACTGTTATATTTGATACTATTGTTTAATTAGTGATTGAAATGTAAATAGATCACATTTTCCTTGTGCTGTTAATGGTTATAGTGCATTCGCAGAGAGTTTTAGCACTGTAGAAGCCAATGAATAGTTTCTTTGCAGAAACTGAAGCATCGCAGTTTGAGGATGTGTTACAAAGCATCTGTGAGATCAGACGGAGAAAGAACATCACATAAGGGACTGTAACCAATACATCAGGTTTCATTTGTGGGTGTTTTGCAAACCACCTTTGTCATGGTTTCAGTTGGGATAGAGTTAACTTTCTTACTAGCAGCTGGGGAGTGCTATGTTCTGGATTTGGGATGAAAGAGATGCTGATAGTGCACAGGTGTTTTTGGCTGTTACTGAGCAGCCAAGACATTTTCTGTTCCTCATTCCCCCACCAGCATGTAGGCTGGGAGCACACAAGAAGTTGGGAGGAGACACAGCTAGGACAGCTGACCTCATCTGACCAAAGGAATATTCCATGCCATGTAACATCATGCTCAGTATATAAAGCTGGGGGAAGAAGAAGGAACTGGGGGGGATATTCAGAGTTTTGCTGTTTGTCTTCCCAAGTAACCACTATGTGTGATGGAGTCTTGCTTTCCTGGAGATGGCTGAGCACCTGCCTGCTGATGGGAAATAGTGAATTAATTCCTTGTTTTGCTTTGTGTTCTTTTGCTTTACCTATTTGCTTTACCTATTAAACTTATCTCAGACCATGAGTTTTCTCACTTTTACTCTTCCAGTTCTCCTGTTTGTCGAAAGTTTTTGCTAAGGATATTCAGGTGACTAGGGCAAAGTGGACAGACAATACCATTACAAAATCTGCATTGTCTATTTAATACCACATTTGGTCAGTGTTTGTAAAATACTGTAGCTCTATAGCTCTTCCCTGAACATACAGTGATTCCCAACCAGTGCTGTAGAATAAAACATACCGATGTACTAAAAGTAGTAATTTGAGTAAATTGAGAATAACTTCACCCTGCAGATCCTTCCTGTAAGATTTTCAGATCTGGCTCCCCTGGAGGCAGGTTTACAGCTTGATATTTTTTTTTTTGTGGTTCTTCTTCTAGAAACTATGCAATAATAAAATAAAGGGACCCCTGAATGACCCACTCCCAGTCTTGGAATGCCCCATTACCCCATCCCCTTCTCTATCTCCCAAAGTAGATGTAGCTCATATATTTCTAAAGCTGAATTTATTCAAATCGAAGACAACAATTTTCTAGGGTTTTTAGGAATTATCTCTGTTCTGAAAGGAGTCAGATCACATGCTTAAATGGCAAAGGTTCAGCTATTTGAGAGATGATACCAGGTCCTACAGAGAGGTGGATGGGAACATAATCAGGCAAAGAATAGGTGAGATAATGCTAGTGCCAGGCAAATTTGCTGTCTGGCATCGGCAATGTCTGTTGCCCCTCAGTATCTAGACTCAAGGAATGAATCTTAATTCATCTGGTAATTGGAAGACCACCCTCTCTGATCAAAATTTGAAAACCACAATCCAGTAATAGCTGCGTGGGTAGATGAGAGGTTGGACACACATTAAAATAAGATTTCCTGGGTGTTTTGATGTTTCATAACAAAAGCAGCAAGTGTAGCAAACCACATCAAACCTGTACAGCTGAACCAATTAAAAACGTCAGCAAGTCATCTGTGCACTAAAGTCCCTAAAGGTTAGTGAGGTTAATTATTTCCTCCTGGGCTCTAAGGACCACCACAAGTTGGAGGAAACAGGTCAATCTTCCTAAACAGGACACATACTAAGAATATTTTCTGTACATCTGAGTTGGCATGGCAGCATGGAGCTGAAAACAGAGGCAGAAATAAGGAGTAAAGGCTGCCACTATTCATCATTGGGGATTTATTTATTGCTTTGCTAGGCCAATGCACACGCTTCACATGAAAGTGGTATTAACTGAGGGAAGTATTCATCATCTTTGTTTGACATAAGATAGTAATCTGGCCTAAAGACTGCTTAAACAAAATTATTTTTGAGGATTAAGTAAAAAGCGTCTTGGTTAATTTTCATCAAGGCTGCAGTGATGGCCACAAAAACTAAGTGGAATACCATTTAATTGGGCTGTAACTGACAGTGCATTATATTGCCCTAGCTTCAAAACTGCGTCTTGGGCTACTAGCTTCTGATTCAGTCACACACATCTAGCTTATGATGGCTAGTCAAAGATTAGATAAAGCATTACTGTATTTTTTGAGTCTAAACTTTGTGATTACAGTTTTCCTGAGAGAGTAATACTTCTTCTATGTAAAATATACTTAACAATGTATTGGAATTTAACTACAAAGATATACACCTTCATGAGTACAAGCTATTAAAACAATTTACTAGTATGTCAACAAGTACCGATATGTACATAAAAACAGGATAATTTGGTTTGTTTTAATGCACTGAGCCAATCCAGCAGTGTGCTGTCAAGTACTATTGAGAATCACTTTGCACTAACAGGATGACATGACTGGAATTGCATTCACTCACATCTTAGTCCTATTGAATGATCCAGAGTCGAAATGAATGTCTGACACTTTGTGAATAAAAGAATAAAGCGATTGTGCCATTCACACTGCACTTTCATTATATTGTGTATTATGATTCACTATATTAGCGTTCATTAAAGTAGGTGGGAGAATGGAACTCAGTGAATAATTAACAATAAGTCATTTATCAGGGAAATTTAGTTTTTCCTTCTGCTTGTAGAAAATCCATAAGCAGATCACAGCTGGTTCAGAAATATTTGCTATTCAAACCTATTTTAGAATTAGGATCAATTTTTTTCCCAATTCTTAGCAGTTTGGATTGATTGTAGTTTGTCTTTGAGACTATAAGGTATTTGTTAGTCATGTAGCATTGATTAGCTGTAGTTTGTCATATAGCTACATGATTATCTGTTTCTCTCCTAGTTGGATGTGTTTGCCTACTTTTCCAGAGAAAATATTAGGATGTATATGCAAATGTAAATTTTTATTTCACAAAAATCTCTTCAATTATATTTTGAAGGCCGTTTACCATAAATCCTGGTGCCAAAAAAAAAAGAGGTTCTTTGAATTTCTATGAAATGTAAGCAAAAAACATCTGGCATACAAGTAAATCCATTTGAAATAATGACAATATTCACAGAGTATTTTTCCAATATTTCACTTTCTATACTAGGTTGTAGCAGTGAATTTTCAAATTTGAAAGAAATAAGACAGACAAAAAAGCCAAATAGTCAAAAATGGTAAGTCTGACACACAAGATATGCACAAGATAGCAAACATCTGCATTACAGTTTGCGATGTTTTGCTACGAAAGGCATATTTTGCATGCAGAGACCATGATGATATTTTTTGTGCTTATGGCTGCACTGAAGTCATTTTGCCACTAAGTGCAGTGAGATCAGTGTGTCACCCAATACAGTTGACCATTGTCCTTTGTAACAGCCCAGTGCGCGGTGTTCTGCAGGCTTCCTCCTTCAAATGATAGGATCCCTCATGCCACATATTTAGCTTTCCTCTAATAGTAAGTGCTGGTATCTGGTTTGAGATCAGTGGATTAAAAGCTTTACAGGAGTGCTGAGAATTATTATTATCTTAGTTATCACTATTTTTCAGAACTATTTCCCAGAAGTGCAGAAAGTCTGGGCCTCTAGATTGCAGGGTCAGACAATGCTGAGTGCCTGACACTATAATAACAAGAGAATTCATTCAAACAGAAATGGTGGTTGCCTCCCACTGGTTCTGATAGCACTCAGGTAAAGGAAGGATGTCAGAGGATGCCTGTGGGAAGAGATCCATCTCTAATCAAAAGCCATCCAAAAAGTCAATAAAATTAATTTCTCATTCACAGATGATAGAGGAGAAGGTGCATTTACAGTAAAATGGCGATACTGAACCCCATTAAGAAAGCAGCACACACCTCAATACTTAAAAATATATAAAGCTCTCTTTGAATGCCTTTTCAGAGCTCATGTTGCCGATGGTTATGCCTTACCTCTTTTCTGTGACAAACATGCCTGCACACCTGGCAAGCAGTGAGCTGTGCTCTTAGGCAGAGGGGGATTGGGTTACAAGGAGGGTGCAGTGCCGGGAAGGTCTCGGGAGGGAGGTCTGAATTATTTTTTAAGAAGAAAAGCTTCAAATGGAAAGTGTAATCCAATGCTTTCTAAATGTGGAGGCATGCTTAAAGAGCAGTGCTATTTGGTTTCTTTCTAGTTCAGAGAAATTTAAATCCTCAGTAAATAAATCCTGCTCTTCAAGCAGTGAACAAATGAAAAGCGCCTGATCAAAATTTAGAGAAGCTCCTCCTGCACTTTCCAAGAGCAATAGGGATGGGGAAAGAGCCAAACTTGCTAAAAGAGAGCTAAATCTCAGCCCCTAGCACCAGAGATTACAAGGAGCTAAATTCTGTCCTTGGGTCAAACTCAGTGGAGCCAGGCTAGCCTGGGTGTAAGCTGAGAGCAGAGCCTCACCTTCCTGGAGGAAGATCACAGCCAAAGTGAATGCCCTTTCCCAGAGTAGAAACAGCAACTTTCAGAATAAGAGTCTTTCTCACTTGGAAGCCCACAAGCATGGGCTTAGCAAAAATAGACAAGGGGAGAAAGCCAGAAAGACAAACTATTGGAAATTTTTAAAAGCACCTAATGTATGTGGAAAAATTCTTTCGTGTTCTTGTGCAGTTATGATCTTTAGGCACGAGTGTGAGCTCAAACACACTCCCCACAGCAGAGGCTGTCAGTTTGGGAGAGGAAGGAAAACTGTTCCTGCTGGTGAAATGCTCTTCTAAAACACTGCTTACTGGCTGGACGTGTTCATATAATATTTATGTTTGAGCATGATCGGGTCTGTGGTCAGAGAAGTAGCAGGGATGTGGTAGGCCTCATGCAGAGCTGGTCAGGCCTCTTTCATAAAACAATTTGTCTTAGAGTTTCTTTTTTTTTTTTTTTCTGGAAAATGTCAGTCAAACAAAAGGATTCCCAGTCCAGCACTTCAACCATTCCCATTCACTCCAAGGAGTCTATGGAGCAGACTCAAACCTTCATCAGGTGAATACTGAAACTTGCTGCACTGTAGAATCCATCTAGTGAATATATAATTACTCCTACAAAATCAAACACCTCACCAGAAGTGACAGAGAAATCCTCCTTTCGAGTGACGAGTTCCTAGTTCTTAGAACATATGTGGGATGTAAAAGTTCAGGTTTTGAGTCGTTCCTTCGACCCATTCAGGGCAGACTTGAGACTGTGAGATGGAAAATCCTAACCATGAAGCTTACTGGCTAATTCATTTTCAGGCCTTCTCTCTGGTCTTTTAGGCAAAAAACAGACCAAAAAACAAACAAACAAACAAAAAACCCAAAGAAAACCCCAAAGCTAAACAAAAGATGGAGTTCCTCCTCATGCAATAGAGTATCATTTGGAATCTCCCAAATATCTGATAGGTAGAAAATCTTTTACATTCCCTTTGTTCTAGGCAGGAGCACAAATACTTATTTATACCAAGCACAAGTTCATGCTTCAGGTGCAGGGTAGCAAGACCTAATGCAAGGTCACATCGTGCATAAATCATACTTCAACATCTGGGATAAACTCAGCCTATAGAGGGCTCATAAAGTGTCTTCTATACTATTTGCATCATCTTTAAAGCCAAATAGGGGTTTAACTTTTCCACAGCAAGATCTTTTTCCCCATTCCATGCCCTATTTTACTTTCAATAGCAATTCTCTTCATTATTTTATCTGCTACACACTATTACAGCTGAAAGTCATTGGAGATAAAAACCAGGAAAGATGCAGAGATATATAACAGTACTACCAGGCACACACAAACTAAACTTATTCTACATCCTCTTATGGCCCTTAGAGACTATTGAAAGAGGGCCAAAAGAGGTCCCACAAGATTAAGGGGCCTTTAGTGTATTCTTGATGTTTCTCCCATAGATAATTTGGAAGAAATACAGTGTACTTTTGTTTGCCCCTGAAGTAAAATTACAACCAGCTGATGGAACTATCTCAGCAGCAACAACGAGAGTCAACTCAGAAAGGCAGGGTTTCTTGCCAAATAACACAGATTGTTTATAATGAATATAAACAATTACACTGCTGACCAGATTCCCAGTACACTTCCATCCACAGAATATACAAAATACTGCTTTGGCACTGGTCTCACAAATATTTGCCATATATTGAGCATTTTCAATGAATGAAATTCAGTGGAAATGCAACAGAGGGAAATCCACACTACACTGCTCACATTTCCCAGCATTTTTTTCATGTACTTATTTTTGCCTTTCTTATTATAATCCTACATAAGCAAAATGCTTCTTGATCTACTATGATCTCTCCCTAATTCTTTGATCCCACATTGATTTTTCTTGTCTTCTCATGTAACAAGTTTAACATTGAGCACAGATAAGAAGACAAAGGGGAGACGTTGTGGGAGCAGATATCATCACATTGCCATTTCCTCGAGCACACTGCTAAGTCTTTCCATTTTTCCTCTTACCTCTTTCTCTGTCACATCTTGATGTAGATCTTGACAATGTGACAAGGTCTTCCCAGAGCTGAGACCATATGTAAACTGGTGACAGCACATGAGAAAGGTTTTCTACTGTAACATCCACCCAAGTGGACTGAGCCTGGACACCACCAAGCATTTACCTGAAAGCAGAAACTTAAAAGATCTCTAGTGCACTGTAAAACTTAAACCCTCCTACGGGACAGTATTGAGGAAACAAAAGTATCCACAACAGAGAAGAATATTGCAAAAAAAAACTCCTTTCAAAGGTCTAGTGATAGAAATATATTATGTATGATGTTACCACGGGTAATTTGCAAGAAATGTCCATAAATCATCGTTTCAATGGGTCGTGATCTTCAAACTGTGCGTTCAGCTCAGCAATATCATTAGTGGAGAATAACCTTATTTCCATATGAAGCGCAGTCAGGTGCTAATTCTAAAGTAACAAATTGTTCTTTTGTATCAAAATTTATTAGTAGTATCACTGACAGATGTGGGAGAAATAAAACAAGAAAAGATGAGCTTTCCAATGTTGTCCATGGAGGGGAAGTTGAAGAATGATGAAGATGATGGCCCACTCACTGTAATATTTTGTTGGTGTCAAGGGCATGTGTTTTGCTGGCAGAAGATAAGTTGCATTGGTTATTAGGGGATCCAAAGGCAAACTCTATGTATACCAGTTTGGAGCACAACTTCTATCAACTGCTCATCAATTTCAGTACTGTAGTTCCTAGGTATTATTAATAATAAACAAGCTGATATCTCCCAGTTGTTCCCTATATAAAACAATCATAGAATGACACAGAATATCTGAGGATGGAGGACACCTCTGGACATCATCTAGTTCAACCCCACTGCTCAGAGCTGGATCAGCTAGAAAAGGCTGCCAAAGAATGGTGTCCAACTGTGCTTTGAGCAACTCCAAGGATGGAGACTCCACAGCCTCTCTAGGCAACTTGTTCCAGTGTTTGACCATACAGTAAAAAAAAGATTTTTCCTTATGTTAATGGAATTTCTGGTATTTCTATTTGTGCCCATTACCTCTTTACGGTGGCACTGCTGAGAAGAGTCTAGCTCTGTTTTCTTAACACCCCTCCCATCATGTAATTTACACACACAGGTAAGATCTCCCTGAACCTTCCCTTCTCCAGGTTGAACAAACCCAACTCTCTCTTTGTCTGACAGATGCTCTGAGACCTTAATCATCTTCTCGTTCCTTCACTAGACTCACTGGACACTATGTCTTCCTTGTACTGGGAACCCCAGCAGTGGATACAGCACTCCAGATATGGTCTGATAAGTTAGCATCTGTTAACTACTGTGTCCTTATACTGTATTCACATGTAGTTCCACATATCTTTTATTTTATTATTCCTTAGAAAGTTGCTCTTATCTCCAGAAACAGGAGATTCCTGTTGTAAGAAACAGGAATTAGTGTAGCACAATTATGCAAAAGTTAGCTTTTGTCTGTGATTTCTTCAAACCACTACCACTGACTTTATTACGAGTATTAGGAAGATATCTGTTGGGTGAGTTGCAGATTAAGGCTGCATCTGTCTTTCTAGAAAGCTGTATTTGTGATGCTGCCCCATCATCTCACTGCTACCCCTCTTCTTGCCCGTTTCCACCTGTGATCTCATTGGGCTTGGGCAATCAGCAACAGGCCATGAAGTTCTGACCCTCATCTCAGCTAAACTCACTCTTAATATTGAAGAGGTTTCCCAGTTTTCAGTTTTATTGAGTGCAGACCCAGTTGTGCACTTTCCAAAGCTGATGACAAGGACATAGACTCTATCGAAAACAGGACTGGGCCTGCAATGCTGTGATTAAAGTTTCAGGTGAAGATAAAAACTCTCTTGAAAACAATGAACTGTCATACAATATTGAGTGCCAACCAATCAGTCAAGTTATTTTCTTGGGTTCCCTGTGAAACACTGCATGGCCTTGGGTATAGCAAATATGAAAACTAATGATAAAGTATGATACATTTGAGTCCAGCCTTGAAAACCTGCAGCTACTGCGACTGTGGATGCCTTGCACGAACTACACCCTGTTTATAAACAGCCAGCTCAAAAATGTCATTTTTCTGATTTGAAGCCATTTACTGTAGCCAAATATGTATTTCACAATAACAAAAGTGTCTTAGCCAGTTAGCATTCATTTCTTTCCTCCTGCAAATAAACAGTAATCACCTTGCCCATTGGTGGCAGTTGCTCAGTTTATCTATGCAGCTCCATCTCTCTCCTGCTATGAATATGCAGATCTCTCCACTCTCATTAGTTTATGAAGTGCCTCTGTTTACCTTGCTTGCTGTAGTTGGCATTTTTGAGCTGTTTGGGTGACAATACTACAGCTTGTCACCCTCTGCTGAAGACAAAGATAACTTTAAAATATATATTAATTTTTAAAATCATACCATGCCACAAATCAAATAAAGCTGGCTGTTGAAATTTGTGTCTCAGCAATGGATTTTCAATGCTAAGAAAGAGTGGTAAGAAAACATCTCTTGCAGATGAGTGGCTCTTACCTGTAAGGATCAGACAGTAACTTTGGCCCATGCCAATAAGCCTGGTGGAGTGTGTTTGCAGGGCTGGGTCTCAGTAAGGCACCTTCTCAAAAACTAAGTTTGTTCAAACAATGCACAAGGCTCTTGCTCTTAGTATCATAGTCTGCCTTCAGAGCCCCAGCTGGTGTTATGCTTTGTATGTTGTTCTGGTTTATGTTTTAATGAAAGATTGTTTAGCAGACTGCATTAAATTCCAAAGCTTAAGTTCCAAAAAACATATTTGTCTTGTTAAGAAAAGCCTGAATCAACACCTCCTTGTAGGCTTATATGCAGACTGCTTGAGCAGGTTTGTGAAGGGTGTGTACCTGCTGATCTTGCAGAGATTTACATCTGAGTGTAACCTCTCTCTCTCTCTCTCTTTCCCCGCCTGGTAGTCCCAGAAAAGCATTTGTGAACCCACAATATCAGTTAACAAACCATTACTGTGGTTTAAGACATCACTGCTTTACTTTCCCCAGTTACCAGTCCAATGTTAGAAATTTCCCCACATCTATCTAGCAGATGGTCTTCAAGATGTGTCCCTGTTTTTCCTCTAGGCTGTCATGGATTTAAAACTACATTAGGTTTAAATAGTTTAAGCAGGTGGTTAAGCCGGCTGCCTGATTTTGCCCAGAAAGCACCGGGAAGAGGCATGTGATCCATTCTGCCAGCAGTTACAGGGCAGCAATGGTTGGCAGAGGGGTGGTAAAAAGCAGCTGGTCCTGGTAATGAGCATCAGCACACAGGAGGGGATGCGTGTGCTCAGCCTGAGCACCTGGTCCTGCATCAGTACTGGTGCTGGCACACTCCTCTGCCCAAGCAGAACCCCAGTTTGGAAGTCCTCCGGCTCAGCTCATTGCAGGACTGGAAATTCTGGTCCCAGTCAGGAAAACTGTTCAAACCATTAATAGTTCCAGTCTATGTCAGTGGGCCTTAAATGCATGTTCAAGGCTTAGCTATCTGCAGATGGAAGGGAACATGCCACAGGACTTTGCACTGAAGCAGCTACCAAACGCTCACACGGGTCTGCTCCATTCACTCCTTGGTGGGACACAGCAACTGACAAGCAGGTGGTAGCAAACAGCTTGAGGAAATTGCTGCATTTGCTTTGTTAAGTGAGCATGTGCCTGAGCCCTGAATCCATCTTTCAAGGAAATCCAGGAAAATGTAATCCCAAAAGTTATATTTCTGAAGTATCCAGTAAGGAATAGATGGAAACATAGGCATGGTTTAGAATGAAATCAAAACAAAAATTATCAGTCAAAGTGCTCTAAAATGTCACACAGTGCTGAAAGCAATCATAATTGCACCAGTCAATTATGAAACTGTAAATGAAGTTTGAAACTACCCAGTCTCCTGTCTAGTTTCACTTACAAGGTTGAGTCTAGCTTGAACAAAGAAAATGAACAGTAAACCATAGAAGAATCATAAGGAAAGATGGATCCAGGTTTACGTTGCCATCCCTTTCACTGGGCTATGAGAAGAGAGAGACTAAAAAAAATGAATTGTAAACTACAATCTTATCTTGCTATTCCTCTTTCAGGATTGATGAGTAATAAAAGCAATTAACCATAAATGTTTTTAAAACTTGTCAAATACATTATTTGACAAATATATTCATAAATTATGTATCTAGTCACAAGCTCTGACGCTCTGCGTGAGCTCTGAAAACTACCTCATCATTTTAAAAGAACTTCAAAATCTTGTTTCATCCATTGATGAATTACCTGCCCGCATTAGCAATAAACTGGCACAAGCAAGACAGAGACATTTTTATTCACATCATATGAAGTGCATTTCAGGACATTTACCCTTTGCAGAATTTGAGAAAAGGCAAAAAAAGGTACATGTGTGTGTGTTTTGAGACAGTGGATGCACAGACATAGGTTTGAGGCAATTCACATCTGTTCAAGCTCCCACTCTGGTCCTCTGCAAGGCTTCTCTGTATAGGGAGCTGTGGAGTCCCATAAACACCAGGAAAGCTGAACCTCTCCTCTTGAGTGATCCACAGCCAACCTGCAGTTTCTAAATTGTGAAAGACCCACTTGGTCCTTTTGGCACCCAGAAAGGGAAATTATTATAGGTCAAACTTTACATTCTTATAAACAACAATTTTAATCTTAAGTGGTCAGGGAGCTCCATGCAGACAGCTCACACAAAGAACCTCTGTCGCCTCCAGTAACCCAAATGCATCTGCTTTAGAAGAGAGCCCTTTCTCCACCCACCCAGATGGCACTCATTGAGGTTGAGAAGCTTGTTGCTTTCTCATTCACCTTCCTCCTTCTTGCTGTAGGCCTTGACAACAGCTGAATTTGACAGTAGTGAGAAGAACTTGAAAATCTATATTCATTTAACTGTTTGTGTAATTGCAAGAGTGCTTGTCCAGCACAGTTACCTGACAGTGGCTTTCAGACCTGGTGGATGTTTCATCTGGCAACTGTTTTTGCTTCGTAATACGGCTTGTGACTGTGCATTGTGACTTAATTAGGCTGAAATTAAACAAACAGATCCAATCCAATTCTCTGGGGTTATGGACTCATATCGATGTGCTGGTCTGTAGTAACTGGTTGCTTTGCACTGCCAGGGGTTGTAAATTGTGTGCTTGGTTTGGTACCTGCACAGCATGTACTGAACTCCTGAGTGCTCCTCAGGGAGTCCCTAAACCGTGGCCAAACCCAGCTTCACCAGGTATTTCGCCAAAAGCAAAGTTAAATTCCCAGTTCTTTGCAGTCTAATGCAGTCATTTCTGAATCATGGTCAGTTCATGGTGCTTCTGTTACCCGTTATCAGTGCTTTTGTTGCTAGATACTCAGTGACATTTGCAGATGAGCTGGATGGAAGTATCATGTTTTGGTGACGGAGAAAGTTCAAAAAGAGGTACTGGTTCTCTCAAATAATTCAGCTGGAAAATACCTGGATCTAAGAAGAAGGGAAAGAGAGGAGAAAAAAGGAAAAGAAGTCCTTCATTCAAAATGAAATATCTGAAAGCATTGCTTTTGGTGTAGAGCTGAGTGGGAATCTACTACTAAGCCTCAAAATCTGCTGCAAAATGAAAGTATTGTCTGCTGGATCATTTTCTCTGTTTCACAGACTGAGAATGTTAGGTCTTAGCTGAAAAAGGAATACAGGTCTTCCCATTTTGAAGTAAAGGTGCACAATCTCTCTTGCTTTCTCCTGAGCACTGTTCCAGCTCATCTCTATTCATTCACAATAAGCCATACCATATATTAATAGACAACTTGGCCTTGGAATTTATTTGCAGGAGATTTTGCTATTGCCTTATAAACACAGAGCCCCCTTAAATTGTCATCAAAGTAGATCACCATAAAATTACTGAAGCAACAGAAGAAAAAAACTACAGCACTGCTACACCAAATTCTGCTTCAAATATGATGCTACTCGCCTGTGAAATTCATTGTACTTGCGGGGATCTAAAAGCTTTGCCATATTCTTTCCCTGGCATGGGTAGTCCAAAAGAAGGAATCACACTTTCAGCAAAAGATGATTTAATTTCCATGGGACTGTGGCTCCAATCTAGTAGGACCATCTTAACTCTTCTTATATGCAGCCAGCACTAACTGCTGTTCTTCGCTACTTTGCACCTTAAATAGACATTTATGTCTGAGTGAAATAGCTGTAATTTATATTTGAGTGAAGCAGGGCTCTTGAATTGGAAGCACTTTCCATGGGTATAAATGACAAGCCCAAGGCAGCAGCAAATCCAGCCCAGGAGTTTCAGTTAGTCCATTTCAGAGACAAGGGGAAATGAGACTTTGATTATTTTGATCTGTACTGGGTAGATGTTAAAGGTTGTGTGACACTTGCAGGAGAGGAAAATTTTGGTTTTGCTGAGCCACGGTGCCTCATTTCTACACTTGGTGTGCAACATGCGATGCAAGCAGGGAGCCCTGTGCATGCTGCAGGTGGAGTCACTTCCATGAGTCTGCCTGTACCTCACTTTGTGAAAGGTTTAGGGAACCTCCCAGATGTGCAGACACAGATGACATTATGATCTGAACACTACAATTCTCGGTAAAAAAACTCTTGGAAAATGGCAGTACCAAATTAAATGGCAGTAAAGCTTTTGTTGTTTCGCTTTTATGCAAGCTTTAAGACAGAATCAACTGCATGGTGTATGCTTGCATCAAAATAAAGAGGGTAGCATGGCATATAAATAAGTTTAGCATTAGACCAGCATCTTTTTCAAATTATGACTCACTAACAGAGTTTTACAGAAATTTGATTACAATTTTACTGTGTGGAAGACTCTTTTGCATCTGTTTCACAGATATCCACCTTTTAAATTTTATGTAATTTGTATTGATTTTTTCTGCACTTTCATAAGCAGGCATCACACATCTGAGCACACACAAAAATGATTACTTAAGTGATGATTTAAAAATAATGGATGTACATTAGCACATGAATGATTAATTCCTTTTTGTGAGTACAAGCATCCAGGCTATGGCTGAGTAAAATATTGATGGTACAAAGGAAATGAGCTGTTTCTTAATTTAGTTTTGTTCTGGTAATGTGTAACTAATGTTGTTTCCTTCTAGCAGTATGCATTTAGTGACCCTTTTAAATTTTAATACCTAGTGATAGCTAAACTAATAGCTTCATGGGACATATAATAGGGGGATTTTGAACGATGCAGATACAGTTTACATGCGCTAATTTGTGTCTCTCTGTAACATATTTAATACAAATACGTACTACAGAAGAAAGGAGATAAAGTTTCCACATGCAGGCTGGCATTTCACTAGAAAGCTGAGGGGTTTTTTGCACGAGATGCATTGAAAGGTAGAGATTTTATTGTCATATTAGTCTCATGAGGCTTCAGCATATGAATCCCAGTTCATCAAGGCCTGATGCTCTTGTGACGCACTTGAGGCTGTGGGGATTTCTGAGACTAGTAGAAAATGAGAGCAGAACTGCTCTTACCACCTGATACTTGGGCATATGTTTACACTAAATGTAGGGGGACCTGAGCACTGAGATTAACCCTGTGCTGGACTCCTAAACCCAGTCAGATATACCTACATTGTGGTTTCTCATTGTTGCCACAGCTGTTGAGGTTTTTCTGGAAGATTTTGCCATGACTACAGCATCCTGAAATGTTTTCCCACATATTTGCTAGGAAATGCCACAACGAGAAGAAAGGTACTGAAAGACAAGAACTACTCACATGGTCCTGCCTACACCTTCATTGCAGAGCATGGCAGGCCAGGCTCACCCATCCAAAACCTAAGCCTGGTGCCCAGTCGAGCAGAGCAGTATGGGCTCAAAATCAAATAGAAACGTTTTAAATACTCTGTAGATGTGGTGGGACAGCAGCATGTGTGTAAGGACACAGGTAGACCATAAGGTAGAGCAGAGCTATAGGCCTTGATGTTCTCAGATGGGAATACAACCTTGTTACTCAAGGTTGATATACAGACTGAATCACTGGCAGTGCTACCCACCGCCCATCTGTTAGAATGGCAGTTTGCCCACCAACATGGTGACATGCCAGGTTTCATTTGAAGTAGGTGCCTTCTAACAATGGGTTTAGAAAGCAGCCTGTTGAAGACAGCAACTGACGCTTCTTTCTTCAATAGGCTATTTTTGGAGTGGGAACACTTGCTGGCAGCAAGTGCAGAGGGCCTAAATCGGCTTCTGTTAGTCAGCTGCAAAAAAATTTCATTTGCTACAGTAACAGAAGGTTTGGCCTAAAAAGTAAAGTGATTGCTTCCATTTGCACTTGCTGGCCTTGCATGGGGATGATTATTGTGGCTACTTAATCCCACTGTACCAAACTGCATGGCAGCATTCAGGTGAGAAATTAAAAGGAGGAATGGGAACAATGTATTTTTTGAGACAAGAAAGGGTGCTTTTTTGTTTAATTTTAAACCATGATCCTTTGATATTTTTCACTGATGCAATGGATATTATATGGTAATCCTGCCAGGACATTTTATATGTGAGGAAGAGTTTGAGGGTTGGCTCCTCAAGATGACATTTGAAAAATATAGTTCACATTTTTTTCCTTTGGCAAATGGGAGAAAAGAGGGATCTTCATGCAGTCCCAATGAAAATCAACAGGCTTTCTGTCATCAGGTCTTTTTAAAGGATTTTGAAGATTGTAGGGAAAACATAAACTTTGGATCTATTGAAAGACCCTGAAGATCAGAGAGCAAGTTAACGCACACAGTTCTCTCTGGTGACGTTTTGGATACAGGATGCCTGAAAACGTGGGCAGGGTGTAAAACCACATGGCTTTAAGAGCAGCCCAGATGGCCAGCAACCCCAGGAACATATTCACACGTGCTGTCCTGATCCTTCTAGGAAGGATTTAGAATCTAAATTGTTAGCCTGACATCAGCGCCATGACATTACTGATAGGCAGGAATGATATTTGATCCACTTTGCAGACAGATACTCTCTTGGATCTGTAGGAAGGAGTAATATGGCCTAACATCCTTCTTCTGACACCTCCAAAGCTTACCTCAGCTTGAGTCTTGGTAATGTGATGTGATGGGAGTCTGAGCTGCACCATGACTGACCTCAAAATCACCTGTCACCTGGTTGAGCATTAGACAGTCTGCTTTCCCCTCTGCTTCTGCCATCTCCCCCTGACTCCACTCCCTTCTTCATCGGTCTGCCAGGACAAAGCACTGTCCTACCTGGCAGTGCAGTCTAAGCCTGAGCCAGTGCAGGGGGACTTGCCAGGTGGCAGGGTGTCACCTAAGCCTGTGCTTCACATAGCTGAGTCCCCCATATACCATATACAGGGAGAGTCTCTGTATGGTCCGGCTACACAAGGAGGTGAAGACTTTTCCATCCCTCTCTGGTTTAGTGTTGAGCCCTTGGCCTGATGCAAATATATGGCTAATGATGACAGGGAAAGAAAGGGCCAAGTAGGCATCAGCATACAAATAAAATAAACAATCATTGAGATTCTTCTGAACACAGGAAGTCATTCAGGCAGCATCTGAAGTACTCAGATAAAATATTCAACTTATAACAGCTTTTGCTAGGAAAGCTGAGAATAACCTGTTGTTATCTTTGGCTATTGGACAGTAGATACTTTATTATTAAATTACTTATGTGCCATAACATGGCTGCTAAAATCCTAGCACCTTGTTATGGAACTAATTTTAAAAAGTCAAATCTATAAAAGGAGCTGGAAAATTTTGGCTGGAGCCACAGATACTATTTCTTCCATTGTTTCCCAAATAGAGAACCACTTTTTGGGCCCTTCTTTTAGCCACAAAGACACAGAGAAGAGCAGATCTGTAGCTAACAGCCACAGCAGCTATGACTGCATCTCCAAGCAGCAGAGGTAATAGAGAGCCTGCAGCAGTCTCTGTGCTTTGTCAAGAATGGAGACATCATGGCTTACTTTTTTTTGAGCCATGTCAGATAATAGTGTTGGCATTCCTACCTGAGCCTGTTTTTTCAAGTCAAGCACCATCCAGAGGATTTAGTAATAACCTGATCACTGGTTGTTTCTTTGTTGTATATTTTTACTATGTTAATTCTTCCAGTATGTGCTGCAAATTTTGTGGCATAGAATAGCTAATTTATAATGCCTTGGATCTGAAGTGCTTTCTACACTTTTGACCCCATATACACCCCTCTTCTAAGCCAAGCCTCTTCCCTGACAGCTCCTTTGCATGACTGTTTCCTGCATGACTTGTCACAGACAATGGTATTTCCCCAGACTGCGTAGAGCTTTGCATCACCCAAGGTTAGTGGGCTGACATGCACAGTCATACAAGCAGCTGGCAGACTGTGATCAGTGAAACCACGTGAGGATGAAATGGGCCACCTATCCATTGTCACCTACTGTCACCTCAAAGGTGAAAATATGTCATCTTGCATCCACCAAAGAAAAGTAGTAAGATGTGTCCTAGGATCAGTAATAAGAAAGTGGCTCTTAGATATGGTGCTGCATTTCAAATGTTAATGTGTGGGGGGAAAGAGTAGCAGTAATTCCAAAGGATCAAAGCCACCTGCCTCTTAGTTTTGATAATGTGCTACATAAAGAATAGTAATTGCTTGTGCTCACCTTCTGTAAGAGGAAATTTTGCTTCTGCACTTAGATGCAAAGCACAGAACAGAGAAAAGCAAATTTTTCATGGATGGCTCTCCTATAGCTACTCAGTAGAAAGGATTTTGTAGCCCACAGCTAGCACACAACAAGAAGCACTGAGGTTCACCAAAGCTAGAAGTCATTTTTTCAAACAAACTGTAATATTAGATGAGGCCGTAAGTGTTGAAAAAATAATTGAAGATGTCCGCCTACATCTCAAGAACAAAATATCTTAGGCTAAAGTCAGATACTGAGATGTCAAGGGGCATATGCTAAACAGAAACTCAAGTTAACATGCCAAAGGCAGAAACTACTGTCATTAGCGACTGTGTGTGGGCTAGGAACTCTCTGTATGTGTCACAGAGGTAAAAGTAAATAGTTTGATCATCTGTCTTCAAATCTAGGATGAGAGTATACCATCTTGCTGGATAGGAATGCACTGGAGAAATGGAGTAAGGCTTTATTTCTGAGTTCAAGCAGATACAAATTTACAAGCAGTTTGTTTACCTTTCTATTCTTAGTCATTACTGGTATTAACTATTTTCTAAGCACCCTGCCTACATCAGCTGTGAATAATGTCTGCCTGATCCTTTACAACTGTTTTACTGTCACCCAAATGAGGCAGGTTTTTGGCTCCTGAGTCAGTGTTAGGTTGGACAGCTGCTTAGCTGTGACAGCCCAAGGAGCTACCTCAGGCTTGCCCAAGGGAGATTCAGACTGTACTAAATTACATTCTTAGAGTCGTATTTAAGGCCTTAATCCACGGAGTTATATTTGGTGGGACAGCAAAGGAGCAAGGTTTACGTGTGTCTGTGGATGTGTCTGTGTGAGTCTATACATGCACGCATGCCTAATTGCTTGTTTTCTGTAATACTGAAACCTCCATGGCTGTAAAATGTCATCAGCTGTTACCTGTGGGCTCACCTTGGTGTAGGATGTGATTGTTGGTATACGAAGCCAAGATGATTCATGTTGGATTTTAGGGACTCTGGAATGAGTAATGTGATACCAATCTATAGATAAACTAATCTGCTGGTATTTATAACCAGTGAGCAAATGCTTCACCCCTTAACTGCAGGTTTTGGGATGTGACAGTTACAGTAGATAGTAGCTTTACTGTAGCCCTGAGCTGTTTGGAAAACTGTATGATTGGCTAAATTTCTAAGGGAATATTTGATGTACTTTAAAGAAAACATCAGCCTTGTCTTTGGTAATTCCTACTGATAAGGAGTCATTTTTCTTCTGGGCCACAATATAAAACACTTGAAGTCTGAGCCCCATGAAGTAAATAAAAAGATAAAATTATCATCTGTTCCCATCCTCCATTATCTTGTAATTTACACTTAAATAACAGTCATATAATAGAATGTTTTCAGGGCTGTTCCTGTTCTGAAGGTCACTGGGTCTCCATTGGACAAGGGGGATTTACCACACAGAATCAATTACAGAATTAGGTAATCCCTAAAATGGGACTGAAAAGTGATTTTGTGTAACAGAAGTTGCTATATGTAATATAAATAGATAACATTAAGTGCTTTGTCATCTTGTGATTATATGCCATGAACATAGATTTGTTACTAATACGTCTTTTCATCTGTCTATGCCTGAGAAAGGCAGCATGTTTTACTAGTGAGGAAAAGTGTAGGTAAACACTGCGGATGGTAAATCTGTACTGACTGAGTAGCGGTATGACAAATGAAATTTTGGAAATTAAAATTGTAGGCTGTGAGGAAGATCGCCTATTAATCTTGGAAGTATGCCATTAAATCTAATTACAGTATTTTGTTGATATTACCTTAGACGTTTGAATAAATTCCCCATCAAATGATAGGTGATGTAATGTACCCAACTGAAAAGCTAATCATTGTACAGAAAATGGGAGTTTTCTTGCTTTCAGTGATTTCTGTAGATGGGAGTTAGCAGTACCTGCCACTCTATACCTGGCACCATGGCAATGCCTTCAGCTTGGCATTTCTGTCCCCAGCTCTCTGCCCTGTGCAGCTGTCCCTCTCTGGGATTTTTTTTT
>BJBW01000789.1:62032-146381 GCA_004320125.1 Scolopax mira | reverse complement strand
CTCAGGACAACACATTACAAGCATTGGATCTGTGTCTTTTCCCGTCTTTGCTGACGTGGAGTTCTCTCTGCCAGCCCTGCAGCCTCAGCAGAGGAAGAATTTCTGGCCTTCCACTGCCTGAGGTTCCTCTGCACAGGGCCCTGTGTGATCCCTACTGGCTGACCATGCAGTCTACTGCCTAAGCATTAAAAAAAAAAATTATTTTCAATTATTTTTATAATTACTGGCACATCTCCTCTACCTCCCCAGAGGTAGATGGGGGAATTGGAGAGCCAGCATATTGAATTTCAGTCAGACTTTTGCCTAAGAACTGAGAGCAGCTATTAAATTTATCACTTAAGTATTCAATATAGAGATAGTGTTCCGTATGCTTCTCAAGGTAAACTGATGTCAGATGATCGTGGGTGGGCATGGAATAGCAGTCTGGACCCATTCCTTACACCAGCCAGAAAGATAAATGACAAGAGTGGAAGTATATGCAGATGCTGATCCTATGCAGAGCCAGAGTAAAGTTGCCAAGTTCGGATGCACAGCCCATCAGTGTCAGCAGAAAATTATCACTATGCCTTCAAGTGATAGGCATACAACCTGAGATATCTACACATCCCTCTAGATAAAGGGCCAGATTAGAAAGATATAAAAAAGAGAGAACAATGATGTTAAATTGAAGTTTTGGCAGTCAAAAATACTTTAAAAATAACTCTCAACACAGTACCCAAGAAGATGCTCAAAGAAAGTATTGAAACTGGTTTGTGCCTTCCTATATTTTACAAAATGCTAATCATTTAAAAAAATCTCCTACAATTTTCTGACAACTGACAAGGGTGAAAAAGGGAGGGGGTAGGTTCACATCATTTGGAAACTAAAGGAAAATTATTTTCTTTCCTTTAAGCATTGTAAAGAACTACACTTATGTGCTACCTGAATTGGATACTATTTACAGGGGTAAAAATACAACGTCTTTTCTTAAACTTACCACTCTTTATCTAGTACTCGACTTATAACCAATTACTTGCCTGTATCAACACAGCACAGCCGTGTTTTATTACCAATTTGCTATTTTTAGCCTATTGATGTAAATCATGAGCAACAATGTTCTGAAATGTCTCACTTATGACTTGCATTGATACTACTACAAGCTGAGGACTCAGAGGAGGAAAATGGTTGGCTCAATTTTATTGCTTTGCCAGCCAAACACTGGGATTTTCACCAATATTACCCCATGCAACAAGGTTTAAGGTAATTGAACAGGGATAGGATCTAAATGCACTCCAGGCAGATTAAACACCCATCTTCTTGGGATCTAAGCCACGGGGGATGGGATGAATAAGTGGCTACGAATAGGTCAATAACTACAGTGAGGTTTCATGGAGACTGGATGCTAAAGCCAGGAAGAGTGGGCATCTCTCTAATGGAGGTGAGCATTAGAAAACATGGAATTGTACATTGGGCAAGCTAACAGTGGAGTACCTTAATGAGCTATCACTTTCAGATTATGTGGCCTTAACCCCCCTTGTTCTGGTGATGAGCTGTGAAGCATTATATCTTCAGCTTCCTATTTGCTACACTTATGTTCTTAAAAATCCAAAGGAGAGAATTCCTCACCAATCGATAGGGACAAAAAGCCTGTTTTTCTTGGAAACTGTTCTACATTTATTCACATCCTATACATGTCTGTCCTGCCCTTTGCAGTAGCTCTCCAGATATTGAGAAGGCACGAAGGCACATAAAACCAGGGCTGTAGGAAAATAACTTTTCTAGGTTGTTAACACAAATACTATTAGGCAGAATACTTACCCCTGCTATGGGAGCATTACTCATTGAATAGCACCTTAAACTGTCCAGCTAATTTTATGCACTCATAATAAATAAATTCTATTCTCTTTTATTATCAAACTTAATTACAGTCAAGGTAAGACATAACATCCGCACTTTGCAACTTAGATTTAACGAAAGAGAATATAAAAACTGTGCATGTCTACTTCACTGGAAATTATATATCTAACCCATATTAAATTACCTACCAATTCCTCTATACAATGCTATGCAGTAGGCACATGTCTCTACACACTGGTGAAATGTGGTACTTTTTGCAGGAAGGAAAAAAAACAAAAGAAGGGAGGAAGAAAATATTTAGCTGAAATATAATGACTCTTAGGATGTAACATGATCAAACTCTGATGCTACTGTGATTTGACCATCCTTTGTAACTGACGTTTGCTCTTTTTATTGAAAATGACACAGCTTAAACTAACATGTCCTCAAAATATAAGTTTCTCATCTCATTCAGAAGCCATCATGTCCCTGCGTTAGTGTGTGCTGAGTCACTGATTCAGCTCTGGCTCAGGCAGAGGGAAACCATCAATACCATTTTCCTCAGCACTTGCTATTTCCTAGGGATGTGCCATTTGAGTAAAGTTTCCTGGGAAGCCGTGCTCTGAAGGTGGTTCCCAAACTGCCCTGCATTTTGTACACTTCCCCGTTCTTATCAAACCACTGTGTGGCTGAAGTAGTGATTTTAATCAACGGTTGAGTTTGCTGAAATCAATTCAGCCTTGGTTATAAACCCAACAGAGGCATTCAAGCAGAATGAGATGTCTGGTTTAAATACATATTAGTTTAGTATTATCTGTATTTTAATGAAGCAAAAACTCAATTTGTTGTTCTAACAGATGGTGGTTCTTTTATCTGTATGTAAATTTTGACTATTTTGCTTACATTTTCAAATTCGAGAACAAGTGTTCCTTAAACCTGTAAAAGACTTAGAAGGTGAAAAGTTCTTTAGCCAATAAAAACAATCCATAAGCTATACCTATGAGATAGGGTGAATAAGTGCTCTCATTGCCATTTTGTACACAGGGACAGTCTCATCAGAGCCAAAGCTGGTCCTCAGGCATTCCTGGCTCTTGGGCTGACACTCAGTCCATTTTATTGTGCCTCTGTACTTTCAGATTCTGCTGATGTGTTTCTTTTACAAATCAATCATTCTAGAAGTAATTAACATTTAAAAGCCAGGTTTCTTTTAATTCCATTAGTATATTTGTGACAAGAAATGTGTTGGCAGAATCCAAAGGTTAAGAGTTACAATGAAGAACAAGTTTTAGGATAAATGAAAGTTAAGGCCTAAAATAGCCTGACAATACCCCATTAATCTGCACACTATTGACACAATAGTGGTCTGCTGTGTCAATGAGGACTTAAGAAGCTTTGCACCACATGTTACTGATAGTTTATCATATCAATAGGAGCCTGCATATATTTGTGTTTAAAAACCTGTGGCTGTGTAATTCCCTGACTGCACACACATTGGAAGTGCACATTAAATCCTTATACAAAGCAGTTTCTAGCCATGTAGCAAATTCCGAAACTATAATAAAGTACCATATTGAAGTGTAGACACAAGATACTAGTCTTGGTTACACAAAATCCTCCAAAATGCTGTACTTCAAACTGAAACCCTTGGCCCTACAGGAATGTGATCCAATTCTCAACATTGTGTCATCTGCCTAATTGAAGCAGAAGGAGATTTAAACCATATTAATCTCTCATCCTGATATATGGAAGCCTTGATTCAGCTTGTGGCTGGGATGTATGGTGGGGAAGAAAGGTCCCTTCTCACAAGCAGCCCCTTTCAGGGCAGAGGGGAATGTGCAGCCACAGCCCAAGCAGATGGCACAGGCTGTGCCATGCTTCCCATGTGCCCACTGCAGGGATAACCAAGCAGCATTGCTGAGTAATTTCTAGATGCCAGTCACAAAAACGATGTGGAATGGAAATACAGCTGGCACCACCAGCAGGCATTTAAAAATCCAGTGAGCAAATCCCACATTTGTAATAGTCTGGTGTGGGTAGCCTGCATCCAGGTGCCCGTACCCTCTATAAATCCACACAACAGTGGGGCTGCTCCGAGTGTTTGACTTCCAGTGAAAAGGCCACAGAGCTATTCTGGGAACCGAATCCTTCTCGTTGAGGCACTCTTAAGCTTTTTTGTCCTCAGGTTGCATTTTGATTACTAACAAAGCGAGTAGACTCTATCATGGCATTTTCATGCACCGAGCAAATTTTGATGGTTTTGAGATTAGGGCTGTTCCTGAGAAAGAGAAAACGATGTCCTTACACCTTTAACCAGGCAGCAGCTCCTGGGGTGCAATGTAGCCCTGCTGTGTTTGCTGTGAGGAAGCCCATAATGATCTCGCCTTTAGCCTGTCACCACTAGGAAACATCAGAGAGAGCCAGCCAAGGGGCTGAGTTGCCAAAAACGTCCTATTCCCATGGCTGAGAGATTTTGTTGGCACTGTCTCTAAAGAGAATTTACTATGGGCCAAATCCTGGCGCCCTTGCTTAGATGAATCAGTTCTCAGGAGGCAATGCTCCCACTGTGAGCGGTGCGTTCATAAAAAACTGCATAAAAAGCCCAAAATATTGCTTGGGAGTATCAAGCTCGTGCCTTCCAGAGGGGCAGGAGGGCTGTGGGGACCCACCTGCCCAAGGACCTGCCTGCTGTGGAGACACTGCCCAGCTGAGGGCAGGAATTTCCCAATTGCATGTGAATGACAGAGATGTTTCCTCAGCAAAACATCTCCAAGTTATTTTTCTCACAATTTTTCTGACTTCCCATAAAACTAACACAGATGATACAGTTTGGAGAGTTACCCTTAGTTACCTTTTTTTTTTTTTTTTTTTTTTTTTGCAGAGCCACTCAAAATATTTCGTGGCACTTTAAGCCTTAATTAATTTATCTTCCATGTGAAGAAAAATGAATTAGTGACAGCTATGTCCTGGACTTCATTTCTGAGATTAAACTCTTTGTTTCTGGAATATCTGAGGGGATTTTGGACAGGCACTTAAAAAGATGTCCTTTCAAGGACATCCCCCGCATCTCCCCCACCACCACACGCGGAGTACTCGTCTGCAAAACTGACTCTCATTAGCCGGCAAAATTGCCCTCCTCGTAATGACTTTTTTCTTTCGAAGTAGAAATGAGGATTTCAGCGTCAAGAAGCGTCGGCGACGAACAGAACGCCTTCCTGATGGCTCCCCCCCAGCTGTTTACCTCCGCCACCGCGGGGGCGGGACGGGCGCGGGGGCGGGGAGGGAGACAGGTTTATCGAGGTGCTTTGGGAGGAGTAAAACTACGGGCGAAGTTTGCCGGAGCTGCGTGCCCGGTGCTGCCCGCAACGGGGGGGGTGCGGAGTGTTACCGCGGCCGGGGCGGTGCCGCCCCCGTTCCCCCCCCCCCCCGCCATGGCGTGGCCGGCCGCGGAGCTCCGCCGGGGGCCCCCGCTCCCGGGTGCGGTGAGAGCCGCAACGCGGGGGGGAACCGAAAAGTTGGCGGCGATAGCGGCGCCCCGCGGGCGCGGTGTTTGCGCGGAGGCGGAGGGCGGAGCGAGGCCGGGCGCGGCGGGACAGCGAGGGGCGGGCGAGAATAAACACATTAAAGGGAGGGGAAAAGGGGAGAGAAAAAAAAAAAAAAAAAAAAAAAGAGGCAGGCGGGAAGGGGTGGGCTCTGCGGGGCGCGCCTCCCCCGCGCTGGCTCGGCACCGAGCGGAGCGCCGGGATGGGGCGCCCGGCGGGGGACAGCGGGCGGAGGAGGCAGCCCCGCCGGCGGGCGGCGGCCGTGGGCAGCGGCAGGTACGCGGGGCCGCGGCGGCGGGGCCGGCTGTCGCGGTGGGAGCCGGCGCTGCCCAGAGGTTTGGGGGTAGGGGGGGGCAAGTCCGAGGCGAAGCGGAGCTGTTTGGTTTGTCCCCGGGGGCGCTCGGGGTGAGTTCGGGCTGGCGTTGGGTCGCGGGTTGAGCCGGGCCGGCCCCGGGGCTCGGCGCTGCCGGTGGGGCGGCGGCGAGGGCGGGCGGGCGGGCGGCGAGGCGTGATTTACGGGCTCCCCGGCAGCAGCCGGGCGCTGGGAGGCAGAGGGAGCTGTGTTTCAAGCTCTCCATCAATTATGGATGGAAACAAATACTGGAGTCAGTTCTGAACTATCCCCGTGCAGAGGCAGGGATAGCTCCGCTCCGAGCTCCTCGCCTCCCGCTGGAAACAACGCTCCGCTCAGGTGCGGAGCAGAGAAACTTTTTTTTATTATTATTATTTAAGGGGCGGGGGGGGGGGGGGGGGGCGTTTCAGCACTGCAGAAACCCATACAGCGGCTTTCAGGGAGTAATTAGAAAGGGTTTAAAGCCTGCTTTATTATTTATAAGCGCTGGATGGAAATGAAAGGTCACACAGATATTTCTAGGTGGATTGTTATGGTTGTGTTTAAAGGGTTGTGGGGTTGTTGTGGTGGGTTTTTTATGATCGTCGTCGTGTTTTATCTTGTGAGTTGAAAAATGCGATTAAGTACGCTTTAGGTTAATGTATTGAAAACATTGTAGTTCCGGTGGATATCCCACTTGTTAGCATGAATACAGCTAGTCCTAGTGGGTTTCTGCCAATCTTTGAGTTGTTTCTTACTTCTGGTCAAGATTATGTCTGTATCACAGGCATTAGTCGGTGATTAATTTGAGCAAAATTCGGCCCTCGGTGTTTAAAGTCATTTATATTTGTATGTGTGCGTGGCTTAGAATACATTTACTTTTGAGCATAGCAGCAGCAATGATGGTTCATAATGCTCACATATGTGGCACTTGCTGTACAGATGGTATTGTAGCTTCTCCGTGTACACACACACACGCTTCACACATAATGTGCAGGAATTACAGCAAACTTCCTCTAAAATACTGTTCACTGCTCTGTAAATGTGTGGCATTTTCCTCCAAGTTTTTTTCCTTTTGGAGGAAAAAATGCATCTTTATTGGGATACCTCTGTGTTCTAAGTTGTTAGTCTTTCCTTAATGATGTTTATTATTTCACTTAAATATTATTTGAAGGAACAGCTTCCTACTGTCTTGGAGGCTTTTACTGCTGGCCTGTTGCTCTCACATACAAATACTTTCACAGAGAATTTTCTGAGGTTCTTTCCTTTTTCCAAGTCCAACAGGAAGCTCATTGTAAAGCTTTGCAATCACTTTTGTGGCAGAAAAGAATAGACGTTTTTCCTGCTTCATTCACACTATAAAATTCTATGCACCTCTGAAGTCTACTTAAGTTACTATTCAGTAAATTAAGCTGTACGTAATCATGTTTAATGTAGTAAGTGACAGGCATATTTTGTTATGTTGGCAGATATTGTATAAACATTTACTCTGGCTCAGATAAATACAAATTACCCGTTGAGTGCTCTGATTTCTATAGAATCATGAACTTTAACACTTTTTGTATTAATGAATAAAGCTCAGCTGTTTTAAAAACAGGAAGGAAAAGTTTGTAGTAAGAATTTATTAGCATTCTGAATTATGTAGCTCGCATTTGCTGTCAAGAATATGCCAAAAAAAAAAAAAGTGTAACCCAGAGGCTCTACATTGGTTTATTTAACTGGCTTCTCACTTTCATCTGCACCTTCAGTTACTGTGAACAGCTACCTTCCTCCCTCATATCCTGCAGTCTGTCACTACCTGGTCTCATTTATGGTCGAGATGCAACAAAGATAACATCATCTTCTAAACGTACCTTGTGTGATGCAGGAGCATGTGCCAGGAATACAGTGATGGCCCTGTCAAAGCTCTACAAACCAGCTGGATGGCTGTGGGTTTCCCCCCCAGCCTCTCGCGCCCTTTGAGCTGGACCATCTGAATGTTTCTGCCTCGTTTGTATGAGCTGAGCCTACTATTACAGCAGATACTTTAGCCCGTAGAACCACTGTAACTTTGATGTAGACTTATGAAGAGCACACATTTTGATAGTGTGCTTAATTATATATGCAATTAGTTCTGACTAAATCGATCTTCGATCTGATCGGTCCTGTCATGTGAGATATGTGAAAGTAAAGAAACGTACGTCATAGAAGCTCGCTTCAAAGCATGCATTGGGCATTTGTAATAACATATCTTCTGGTCTTACTACAGTTGGTCACATACAGATTGCAGCTTTTGATTATTTTTTTTAAATGGGTTTTAAATTATTTTAAAAACATGATTGCACTTAACACAGGGTTCAGCAACCTGTGAAGTCGGGTGAAGCCTAGTTAGCTGGACAGAACCTATATTGAAATGTTGACATGTTTTGGTTATGCTTCCTTCTGAAAAACAGAAATTTGAAATCTGAAGTCAAGGAGATCGTATGTGAATGTGGTCAGTTTTCATCAAATATTGTACAAGTGATATGAAATGCACTGTTGTGGTTCTAGTTTTAGTTTGTAAGACAAAGGGAGCAGTTAGATCAACAGCCTCTGTGCTTGTATAAGCTTATGTTGATTTTACTTGTGTTGCAGTCTGGTATTTTTCAAGGAATGCACTATGTGTTTGCTTACTGAACAGAGGAGGTGGTGGTTGATGACATACTTGTGTGTTAAACATACCTATAATTCCACTTTGAAAAAATCAGATGTCTTTCCATGGGATAAAATAATAATTTGCTCCACAAGTAATTAGGAAAAGATGGGAGGCATATTGCTTGCATTGGGTGGTACAAGTTATTTTAGTCTTAGCAGCTCTGTATGTAATTAAAACAGTTCAAATGTTGCTTTCGTCAAAACTGCTGTTAGAACAGATGATCTCTCTTCTTATGCATTAGATAAGCTACTGCAGTTACTGTTAAAATCCATCTAAGCCATTTTATTAAGTTGTTACTTGTTCTGTGAATAGCTGCCAGCCTCGAGTTCAAAAGCAAGTAGGTTCTGATTTGTTCCCATGTCACAAGGAAGAGGTGTGAGGGGAAAATCGAGTTACTGCCCTTCCAGTGTTGTTTTCCGGAGCTCTGTTGTCTGCTGTAGCCCACCTTCCCTCGTCGTGGCTTGACAGTAATTACAGTACAGCTAATATCAGAAGTTGATTCACTTTATTCAAACAGGAAGACTGTTGAATTGTCCCACTTCCAAAGTCAAATGTTTGTGTTAACCACAGAGACCAAATCTGTAGTGCACATACATAACATATGAGTAGTGTTTAATTCCCTAACTTTTCTATTCCATTCGCCTTTTGTTAACTAACCCAGATTAGCATTTTAACAACCCTGAAGTGAACTTCTGCCATTCTCCCTGCTTGGACAGTGTGTGTAGACCATCCATCATCCTGTCCTTGGCCACAACAGGCTACTGGCTCCATGACCATTTGGAGCTACGCAGAAACCATCCAAGTGTGAACAGCACAGCTGGCTACAGCAATTTTTTCTTCCACACCACTGGCAGCATTGTCTGGCTATGGTAACTAAAGTTAACATCCAGAATGTGAAGTTTCTGTAGTTTTTGGCACCCCTGCCCAGCCCCGCTGCAGCTCGGTGGGCACACCTGCGGACAGGCCGCAAAATGGCTGCGAGGAGCGAGGTCACCGCTGGACTCTCTGCTCGGGGCTCCAGTTTGGAGACAGCAACCTGTTGTTTGGCATGGGATGATGTTAACTCTCTACTTAATCGAGGGGGAGCTCGCTGGCTGAATCCTGTGCTCTTTCAATTGGCAGATCAGGCTGGGCTTTGAAAGCCGCCAGCTGAAGAAACAGAACTTGCCGCTTTAACTTAGCCACGCAAACTGCCAAAGAGCACAGAAAGAAATGGAGAATTTCGGCTGTGTATTTCACACATTCTTGTAGAAGCCTTTTTAGTTCCACAACGGAAACCATGTGATTTCACAGGATCTGTGCCCAGACTCTAATACTTGCTACAGATGCTTTCCTTGGTTTGTTTTGAAGATCTTTGAATGCAATAGAAAGAACTCATTACAGGATTTACTGTTTTAATTCTGCCATGTGCTATGAATGGCAGGTAACCAGCAGGTGAATGTATTTATGGCCCTGTGCTAATTTTACTTGTTGAGATTTTTGCATAATTTAAATAAATAGGCTTAGCGTGGTGCTCTGTCATGGGTGAGCCACAGCTTTCTTGCTAGAAGAGAGCTCTTGCTTTCAAGAGCAAAGGAGGTCAAGAGGTGTTACCAGGCAGGGAGGGGCTGGGTGGAACTGGAGGAGCAAAGAAGTGGTGGTGGAAGAGGAGGAGCAAGGAGCTTAAGCAAGCAAGTGACATTTGTTCTGTCCAGAATGGTTACAAACCTTGTAAATGAAATCAGTCCCTGGACAGCTTTGATTTATATTCTCTCACAGCAGATCGGCCTTGGTCTGCCTGACCTTGGTACCGTTACAGAGGTCGTATTTGCACACAGATACTCTTCTTGCAAAATGGTTTCTTGTTGCTGGTTGTTTGGGTTTTTTTCTAACCCTTGCATCTTAGAGCCAAATTGCAGCCCAGGTTTCTAATTCAATAGTCACTAGACAAACACAGAATAAAAAGGATGGATCCCATTCCCTACAGTGGATGGTTTAAGAGAAGAGACAGCAGATGGATACAGTCAGGCAGTGGCCTCTAGAAGCAGGAGAGCTGCGTTGGACTGCATAATCAGCAGCCCTGTTGGTGCACAAGCTGCCTAAACGTAGCTGAGCCGTGTGTGTCAGGGAAAGGGGCACACGTGCTCATAGGCATCAGAGGCAAAGGAGAGCTTTGAAGAGGGCTTGGGATGAGAATGAGGAGTTAATTGGCAGATGCGTGCTGGGGGGCTCTTTAACTGCATGAGGGACAGTAGGGAAGCAAACACGGAGGTGCTCGTCTGGAAAGGTAACGAGTGAGCAGCACAGACATCTCCAGCATCACAGACCGGCTGCCCACCAGAGGTGGGAGTGAAACCTCAGAAGAGATGAGAGGTGATCAGCTGGTCACTCAGCTCAGCTATTACTGCAATAATAGGCTTTTCTTAACATCAGCCACATAGTTCGTCTCTCTCATGCCAAATGGTCATGACAGCTGGGTCTCTGCCTTCCTGAGGAACAGTAAGGTACTAGCTCACACCTCCACTGGGTAGGACCTTCCTCAGGGCTTTATTGTGTCATGAAACAAAAGGTGTTTCCTCCAAGTGTTGCTGCCACGCTTCCCAGGCATGTTTGTAGGTGCTGGGGGTGGACAAGGACTGCAGTAGCTACAGCACCAACAGAAAGTGTTGCTGCTATTTCTGTGTATGTCTATCATGACAGATGCACTTTGGGGTCAAAAGAAAATTCTCACGCTTGTATTTCAAGCCCTTGTGTGAGTATCACTCCACTGGGTACCCCCTTCCTGCGCTCTCTGCACACTTACGTGTCTTATCAGGCTGTGTAACCATCCTGTTTTGGGAGACTGCAGAGAAGAAAAACGTGTATTTAACTTACAAAAGCCTCAGTGTATAGTTAAGGCTAGTATTAAAATTTTAGATGGTGTTTGAATGTAGTCCAGTGCTCGTGAGGGAGCTGTGGCTCTGCCTGTTAGTGTAATGGTAGCTGAAAACAAGAAAGGGCTGTAAATAGTCTGCATGTTCCCCAAGCAGCGTAACACCCAGGTGTTAAATATCAGAGTTCTGCCTGGTGGGTCAGGGGGGCTCGGTGCCCTGTGGAAGCAACTGGAACCAATGGAGCTGCAATGCAGGAGAGGGCCCTCTGGCTTTCCAACAGTTGTCCAAGAGCCAGCATTGGCACCCCTTGTAAATATAGCTCTTTTGTGTATTGCCACCTGGAGATGAGTGCTGGAGAGAAGGGTAAGGATAACAGAGGAAAAGCAGTGGTGTGAAAGCTGTCAACAGTCTGTGAACAATGTCCCCAGGTGTCTCATGAAAGGAGTAATAAGGGGGAGAAGAATTATCTTGCCGAGTTGAATGGTTTTCTTTCAATTTGCAAACTTCTGTTCTCTGTGACAGTTTCTTTAACCCAGCACGTGTTTATCAAAGATTAACACTGAGAAGCCAGTAATTTTGGTTTTGCCCAATAAATCGTATTTTCTTCATAAAGTAAATGCTGTTTGGGTATTTTAAGTGTTACGTAGGTTTTTTTCCTTGATGATAACCTCAGACAAAATAATCAAATCCCAAGCTTTGGTGATTAATCTGATTGCCTGCAAGGGTATGGATAGTATTTTTTTTTTTTGTCTTCTGTACCACAGTACAGATTTTACTGTGAGAGTGGATTATGTCTTTTTCTCCCCCTAAAGCATCAGGTTTTCATCCTTGCCAAAGACGTAACAAGCACCGCTCGTGATTGCACAGTGGTTTTGCGTGGCAAACTATGCCAACACAAACCTCAGTGTATTTGGTGCAGCTGTAGAGGAAAAATAGACCTGCAGACTTGTATAGTGTGTGGGTCAGATTCAGTTATTTAGTCACATTCTTACACTAACCCAATATTGCTAGCAATAACACAGGATTTAGGGGAACATTGCAATTGTATTGGGAATCTTGTACGGAGAAGAGAATGGGACAGACTGTAATATAAAGCTTTAAAGCCCTAAGTCTCATTGCCTGATTTGCCAGAGATTTCCTTGTGACCTTGATTCAAAGCACTTGCAGCCCATATGTTACTAATTGGAATATTTTTATTTTTTTACTTTTAAAGGTCTGATCTGTGGCTTCTGTGGCTCACTAGTCAAAATGTCGGGGCAGGGTGATGCGAATACGTCCCTGCCTTACAGGGTGAACGTTATCATGATGTAGCCCAAGTAAGAGACAGAGGGGAGGGAAAGGTGGTGGCCAGCACAGCTGCATCCTATTCCAAATCACTCTCTTGTGTGTGTGGCTCTGCAGATTGTGTTTGGTCTGTGGAGAATGGGCAGTTTGGTGATGCAGAGAATCCCCCAAACTGATGTTGATGTGGTACAGGGACATGCCCAAGTTTGGGACACAGGGCAGGATAGCCATGGCTGCACATAGCACCCATCCTGCCTCCATCCTCAAGCTGGCAACAACACGGGTATAACTTACCTAACTGCATTTATATCTGTTCAATAACTTCAGCAGAGCGTAGGGCAAGGAATCAGCTGGATCAAACCTTGCATCTAACACATCTGAGTAATGTATGCATCTGATTTTTAAATAAATAAAAATAAATTTCTCGCTGCTATCCCTCTGTGTTCTTGATAAGCCAGATGTTCCCAGAAGACCGTCGTCACAGGCGCCTCTCAAGACATACCTCTGGCCCTCCAACTGTCTCCAGGGTCACACAGCATCAGCACTGATGTTCCCCCCCCATCCCCTGTGAATATGTATATACATACATTTACAGATACACACTTGGAGACTACAAAAGCAGTAAATGTAATAATGTGATCCAACTGTTCAGTGCTAGGCTAGAAAGAAGTGTTTTTCTGCCATTATGTGAAAATTTAGCGTGACTGGAACAGAGTCTGCATTTGATTAGGCAATTTAAGAAATGTAAGAGACTTCATACTGTAGGGCAGTGCTGCAAAACAATTGCTTGGAACATGTTCTAAAATTGGTTTGCCTTCACCAGATTTCCATGTGTTTCTGCACGACATCTCAAATGAAAATATGAGCAGTCACATGGCAAGTGACTACATTTTGATATTATGGTAAATGAAAGAATCAGTTTGAATAACTATTCCAAATTCTGAATAGCCTTTGAGAGGAAAAAACACAAAACTCTCCCTCTATTTACTTTCCAGTCTGGGAAAGACATTTCATAACACATCCTTTCACTGCTGTAGTTAATCTTTAATGCTAAACAATAATAGTAATCGTTAACTTTGAGCTCAGGCTTCCTCCAGGTTTTCATGCCTGCATTTTGTATGTGTAATTGATTGTGCCCCGGAAAGTGGCAGAGCACATGCCTTGCATGTACAAATAGGTAACTGGGTGGCTGGCTACCAGATTTGTCCGTGCCATAAACCCAAGACTAGTTAAAAATATGCTGTTTTCTGGTCTCTATAAGCAGTATGCCTGTGGGCAAGGCTGGCTGACTGTGCCAGCTCTGAGTGTGGCATGCTGATGATACCAGCACAGTGCTTCAGATGCTCTCATGTGTTTCTTGCCAGTTGATAGTCTTCTCCCATCTCTCCCCTCTCATTTTCCAGCAGCCATTTATTTTCTCTTTGAAGTGTTTGCAGTGGCACACAGCAGCCCTTTACCCCGGCAGCAGCAACTCCAGCCAGCTCCAGCGAGGCACAGCACTGAGAGACCAGAGGGATGTTTATAGCAGGGGAGAGCAGTGGGTGGGAAGAAGTGATGCTTCTGGAGTGAGGTTGACAGCAACGTTGGCTGAGGCACAGCCTGTTGAGCAGCAGATGTGCCCTCTCCACACTGCAAATCCCTTTTTCTTCCCTTTCATCCGTTCTGGTTGTTGGGTATATTCTTTCCCCTTCTATTTCAGAACACCCCATTCGCTTCACCCTGTAGGCAAGTCCTGACCTCCTGGGCTCCAGCCAGGTCTAAAATGGGCAGCTCTTATCTTGGGGATCAGGGCTGGAGCACTGCTGAAGGTGAAGGCTGCTTTTGCCACCGCTGGAATACAGCAGGGCTCGCAGACAGGAGACCCAGGGGTGCTGCCAGCAATTGACTGTGGCTGTGGCATCAGCTGGACTTGTGCAAGTTGTGCTTCAGACCTTCATTATGTCCTCACCTGCAAATACTGGTTTATACCTGTCCCAGAGCTGCCTTATCAGATGATGCCTGGTCACACTGCAATGATGGCAGCTTTGCTATGTAAATCATGTGCTGTGGGCCTGCGGGAAGAGTACGTACTCCAGATAGGGCACTTGCTTGCATTTGTAGCCAACCCTCCTAAAGGAAGGACAAGAGAGCACTTTGGTCTAGGTTTTAGGCTTTTGTTTGGGGTCAAGGGAGGCAGTTGAATCATTTCCAAACCTACATCCAAGCCTATATATACTACTGTAAGTAATGAGATCTTCACCATCACGGTTTAAGAGTTCTCTCTAGTTTTCAGGATAAAACTATTTCAGGTTGAAAAGCACCAGACACATCTGACACAGCTGTGAGCCAGAGGCTCTCAGGAGTTCACCCTGATGAGACACAGCTGGGTGGCATTGCTTTCCTTGGGCTGGGGTAGGAGCTCCTGCTCCCAGTGCTGCCCCTGGCCAGGAATGAGTGGAGGGTCAGGGCTGAGAGTACAGAGCAAACTCTGAACATCACTGTACTGACATTCTCTGCACTGGTCCTTGGATGCTTTCACAAATAAGTTTAGTATTTCCTAGGGCAATCATGGTTGGGCATGAGCAGTTTGAATTCATAAAATGCAGGCTTGCTAAAATGGTGAATCCAGAGCACTGCTTAAGTACCTTGAATTTTATCACTGATAGCTCAACCCTGGCAAACTTGAGGGGAGCATGTGCTGCAGAAGCTTTGTAAAACAGAACAGATTGAACCCTAGATGTGAACTGAAATCAAAGGTTGGTTTCCATTGGAGGACTTTTGTATCGCTCTGTTAAAAAAAGGAAGTTAACATTCACTCTCAAAAATTAACTTAAAATAAACATAATCGAAAAACACTTAGAGTTTGCTCAGCATTTTATTTCTCTTCCTGCTGAAACTACCTTGTGTCCAAGTAAATTTTTGATCACAGGAGAATTTAGCCCTCAAAGTGCATCTAATCAGCCACTAAACACTTGCATCATTAAAAGTCACCCTATCCATTTTGCAAGCATTCTGTCAGCTCATTCTAGAGCGAGAGGGTTGGGCTTTCTGTAACATTAAAAGCCTGCAAACAACTGAAGTGTAACTAGCAATACCATAAGGCAATTAAGATGAAAGCTGTGATACTCAGTGGTAGGGTTTCATCACTTTAATATTAAACTTTTTTTAACTTAGGCATAGATCAAGAGGTGTTAATGTAGAATCCTTAAAAGAAGTCAAGTATTATCTTAAAATAACAGACCTGTTATTTGCACTTTCATGCTCAATTAATATCACCACTCCAAATATCCTAAATTTTTTCTTCAGAGCTACAGATTTTAAAGTTGTTTTAGAAAGTAAGGATGACTACATACCGAAGTTTAAATTTGAGTGTGCCTCTTCAGGGCAGAAACAGGTTTTCTTATTTATTTGTATGAAATCATGCTCTAAGTTTCTAAAAGGGACTACAAGAATTAGGTATGTTTCTTGTATTATAACCACAAATATTTTCTTGTGTTATTTCATAATTAGCTGAAACAATCTGTCACCAAACTCCACAATATGGATTTATCACATCATAGACAATCTCTGAGATCTGACTGTACAGTAAGCTCCTGTGTCAGGCATTGCCTTCAGTAACTTTACTGAAGTCAACCTTCATTAGAAGAAACACATTTATACTGGAATGTCATTTGATAAAAAAAATTGAAAAGAAAATCACATTTACATTGATGCTGGCTGTTGTACCATTCTTTTGGGAGGACTTACCACACTATAAAGCAATTGCATCATTGGAAAAACCTATGTATAGATACAACCTAAAATGGGAATCTGATCCCCTGTTTATCGTACAATAGATACTGGTACAGATTTTTCAGGCAAATGTTGCGTTCTATATGGAATACTTTCTGGCTTTTAAACAAATGACTTACACCCATTTTATGCAGTGAGACATGGAAAAAGGAGCAAGACCAAAAAAATTAGACATTGGACAAACAATTGTTTGATCTGTTTCTAGAGTTCAAGCCACCAGACCCTGGGCTGTGCTGGTCTTGTATTTTGGCTTTGGTAGTACAAAAGTTCTGCTGTTTCATGTTTTTACTACCAAAACACGCTTTGGCCAGGTTCCCCCAGTGCGTGGCTCTGCTTTAGAGTTATTTTATTCCATGTACAGCAGGCGTAAGGTAATATTCTGAGTGAGTATTCTGGTGCACCCATACATTTTTACAGCACATCTAGGGGCATCACTGAAGGTGGCCTGTACCACCTTCATATATTTTCTTGTAAGTGTTTTATCTTCTGAGAAGATTGACCTGCTTGACAAATTGAAAGTCAGCAACAACCTACCTTTGTGTAGTATGCAGGGGCAGCTGACTCAAGAAGTTGAACTTCTCCCACCTGGTAGTAGTTGCCATTAGCAAGTAAAGTCCTGTGCAAATCCTTAGGCCCCTAACGTAGAGTCACTGACAGAACACCTTTTTGCTTCATGAAGCCCAGAATTTTAACCACTTTAACCCTTTTAAACTAGTGTTTTTCAACTTGCAGTTAGTGGACCATAAGTGATCTGTACATCAAAAGATAATCCCTGAGACTATAGTAAACAATATTTTAACCTTTTGCGCCCATCCTTTGCATCCAAAAACAAAAGGGGAGATAGGGGGTGCTAAACACAACTAAGTTCCCATTCAGAGACTAACATAACCTTTATTTGGTTGAAAGTGGAATCTGTGACTTGCTCTAGCCCAGCCGACAGGTCTTTGTTGTTTGAGTGGTCTTTGGGTTGAAGACCTTTGAGGCACTGACTTGGCCAGCTGCTCAGTGCCCAGAAGCCACTGTCCAAGGATGTGCTATGGACTCTCACCAGGGAACTCTCTCAAGGGCTGAGGTGAGAGGAATCTGCTGAGTGTTGCACAGGATTTGCTTTGCTCTCCCTCAGAAAGAGGAACTGCAGTCTCAGCTGTAGGCCTCGAGAAACTTGTTGAGCATCTACGAACAAGCAGCGGTAAAAGATTCTTTTGTTTTAACTTTTATCTTATTATTAGAGGGGTTTCATGCTCAAAATTTCAGAAGGTACCATCTTAGAAATGCACTGGTTAGTGCATTTGCACTAATTAGTGCCCTCAGGGATCCATTTGCATGCAGGAAGGAAGGGAAGACAGCAGGGATTTCCTGATTTGTCAAAGTCCAGTCATTTGGGATTGTGGGAAACCACATCACATAAATTGACTAAGATCAGCATATTACTAATCAATTCTGCCTGTCTCCCCTCAATATTATGGTTAATGCATACCTCCAAGCAAGGGGGGATCCTTGATCTCACCCAGCAGCCTGATTTTGCCCTGTATCTGGTGGAGAAAGAAGACAATGTAGTCATTTAAGCTTTTTCATTCTGTGTGCCTGTTTTTCAGCTTTTAGTGTTGCAACCCTTTTCTCTTTTGCCTCACCAAACTCTCCAAAAATGAACTAACTTTTAGGATATATCTTTTGTTCCAACCTATTTTGAACTTCAGTCTGGATTTGCCATACCACATTCCTGTCTGCGCTTAGCATTTTGAGAAGCATTTACTGTGTTAAGAAGTTTAAGAGTTGAGGGGTTTTTTTGAAAAAAAAGAGTTTTTGGGGTTTTTCTGTTTTTGAACAGAAGATATTGCATCAGTCTGGTTTGAAGTTATTTTATGTGTTTCTTCTCTCCAGCTGGCTGAATGCCCTTTCCTTCCCCCTCCCCTTTTACGTGGCAGCACACGGAAAGATGATTGATGGAGTGTCACCCGTGCATTGTCAAAGGCTGGAGTAGATTAATGGGCAAGAAACACCAGCCTGTTCCCCTTCATGTGTGATTGTTTGAAGGAGAGCTCATATTTTAACAGAAATGATATCCTGCTTCTCTGGATTCCCCCAATCAGGAATTGAAGGATGGGATTTGTATCTGAGATTGAAAGATGCCAGCCACAGAGAGACAGTTTATTACTTGGGACAACTGCCTGCCTTTCACTTGACCAACAGCGCTTGCCCGGAGGCCTGTTTCAGTCAGCCTGGTGTGGATTTGTGCCACCAGTTAACATTTACACCCATTTCCTTGTTTTTGCAGACACAACCAGTCTGACCAAATGGCCAGAAAATCTCTGATGTGTTACTAGCTTTTCCACCTGGGTGACACTGGCCAATTTGCCTGTGCTGTAAGGAATGAACATGTATGACCCAGAGCAGCTCAGATCCTTTGAAAAGGCTTTTTTTTTGTGGTTGGCCTTGGTCACAAATTCAGCTTTGATCTGTGCCTCAATTCCCCAGCTGCAAAACAGGGATAGCAATATGGTAATTTCCAAACATTGCACTTGCTGTGAATTGTTTCCTAGCAGAAATGCTAGGAATGCAATTTATAAGAGAAATTAATCAAAGACTGGTCTGGATTGTGGCTGGCGAAAAATAATCAGACCTAGAGTATTATTGTTTTCTACATGTTCTTGAAGGTAGACACTGCCAGCATTTCGTAATCAGCTATTCTGCTCCAAACAGATACTTCAGTATTAGTATTTGTAGTCCCCAGCAGTGGCCTCCATTAAAAGGTTTGAATGTGGCAAGAATTATGTCTTTTGCACCAGCCTATCTGTGTCCACCAGAAGTGTCCACCTGGCTGTCATAACCACCTGTTCCAGGAGCTGGATGGAGCCCGTTTTTCTCGTTATTCAGGGAACAGCTGTTCTTCCAAGTTCATTCTCTTTGCAGTGGTTCTGATCTTGAGCCTGTGTCCAACCAGCTAAAAGGTGCATTTAAGTCCCTCTTAAAGCAGGTGCATTTCTTACATATTAAGATATGTAGCTAGCAATCAGAGCTACTCTTCATTTTCTTGTAATATTTCAACAAGGAAAACAACAAAGAAATCTGTACTTCTTGCCTCTCTGGTTAGAAGTGATTTCCTGTGGTTTGTTGATCCAGTCCAGCTCTGAGTCTGTTTTTCTCTCTTGTCATGACAAAGGTCTGTGCTTTATGAGCATGTAGAGATTTTCTTTGATAGACACTTGTGATGGGTGATGTTTAGTTAAAAGAGATTGCTGAACATAACTGTTCCTGCCTTTTATGTTCCCAGAGTTCACCTCTGGAGTATATTCAGAGGTTTGGGGTTTTTTTAAGGAAGACATGAATGTGAATTTGTTTCTGCTCTGGAAGCAATCTTTAGGGAAACACATCTGTAGTTTTACATTTACAAAACTTTGCCTTCTTTTAGGGACTATGATATACCCCCAGAAATTCTGATTGAGAGAAAGTATACTCTCTTTTTATTTACCTGGTGTTTCTGTCGTTTCCTTTTTGGTTTTGTGACAGTTTGGATTTAGGTCACAATTGTTGTGGCCAATACACAGCAAATTGCCCTTCTGTTCTCTGCAGTCATTTCCTCCAGGCCAAAAGACAGTACCTGCCTTTGTAAGGCCCGTTACTTCGTTGCCCCAGAAGTGAATTCTTTCTAGACAGGATACTGGAAGGAAAGAGAGGAAAAAAGAAACTTCTTAATACATGCCTGTGCTTGATACTGGCAGAATTTGCAGAGTTTGCAGGCTGTGTGTTTTGCAGCCAGGCCAGGGTCTCTTTGAGTCGTGATGTGTGGGCCATGAACAGCCTCATCTCCTGTGCTAGCTGAAGCCTACATGGCTGCGAGAGCTTCTTGCTCTTTGGCAATTTGTATTCATTTGTTCTCCAGGAAAACGAGGCTTCAGGGAGGACTTTTACTAAGCACCTTACAGATGTTACTGTGCCCTGACTCAATGTACAGTTTATGTGCCTCCTGTTTATATTTTTTTCACTGGGACAGTGGTGGGTTGGCTATTTGGAGCCTGCTTGTCTTGGAAAAAAGGAAAAAAAAGACCGTAAGAATAAAGATTGTGCAACCATTAGTGATTTGTTGTTGTGTCTGGGAGCCACTGTGCTGCAGGATTTTGCTCTAATGGTGCTTTCACAAGAAAGAACTAATTTGACTAACTTTATTAATTCCAGTTTGTTTTAAGTTTGCTCATTAGTAATTTAACGCAAGATGCTTCAGCTGAAGAGGCCATGTCAGGACAAGGAAGAGCAGAGGGAAAGTGCCAGGAATCATTAGTGTTTATTAACCACTGCACTCATCAATCTTGACTACGAGCACAGCCCATTCGTTCTGGACTGGTGGGCTAAGATACAGAAATATCATTAACAGTGGAAAATGCTGCTTTTCAGGTCGGTCCGTAATGGACAGGCGTTCAGAGAACAGCACCCCCCATACTGTCACCCTTCAGGTTGGTCTCCCCACAGTCCAGGCTGAAGTGAGAGAGCTCAGCAGCCTTGTGGAAGGAAGCAGCCCAGCAGCCCTGCCCTCAGCCAGCCGTAGTATCAATTAACAAATGCAGTATTTTCATCCCCAGTAAAGATTACTGAAAGGTTAAGTGTTGTTATGAAGGAGGTTTTTAATTGCTTTTCAAATTATTAAATGATTAATACTTATGTGCTTTGCTGGATCAGGCCTGGCACTTTGTGCTGGCAACATGTACATCTCACAGCAATTCTTGAAACATTAAAATGGAAAGGTTTTTGTTTTTTTTTTTCTGTTATACAAAGAGCTTAATAACCAATTTCAGCAACTGCAAGGCTTTGGGCTGGTGACTCAAAGCTCTGACCTGTGTATCGGGGCTGAACGAAGGCCTCCAAAGGGCTGGAGGAGGGAATAGTACTACACTTGCCAGGTTTCTAATGAGAAATATGACCCCTGCCCAGACCACTTGTGGTCATTAAGGATTGCATTTCACTTTGAGATGCGTTTTCTTGCATCCTACCCAAATTGCAACTTGAGTAGTTACATTCTGCTCACTAAAATATCCCCGTGGTTTAATTGGAGAAGTTATGTTTCCCTTCCTCTCTTAAAAGATTTGATGTATAATGTTGTGGTGTTATCATAATACGCGCTACATAATCTATAGCGCACAGAGAGAAAACCCCACCATGAGGGTCTCTGAAGTTGCTACTTTCTGCAGTAACGAATAGAATTAGGGGGGAAACAGCATCTTGGGAACCCAGTTCAGCATTGTGCCCCCATTTGGGTCTCTTGCTGCCCTCGCAAAGCCTGTGACAATCACTGTCACACTGTTGAGGCAGTATTTTTGCATTTACTTTGCAGGTGTGTAACTCACTGCATGAGGCAAAGCACCGAGTGTGTGGTGCTCAATGTAAGGCCTTTAGCAATGAGCATGTTCAGGCTTAGTGTTCGGTGCACAGCCTGGAAACAAGCAATAATTTTAAAACATGGCATGGATGTTCTGACAGATTGTGTGTGTCACGACTTTGTGGATAAGATTTAGGTATTTTATAGGGAAAGGGTTTTATTGGATGACATCCAGTGATAGAGGGAATGGAAAGTGATTGCGGTTTAATTAAAATTCTAATTCCGAGTTTGACAATTTATCTTGCCAGGTCAGCAGCCTGTATGTTCTGTTTGTGATTCTCGTGAATTAAATGGGCTGACAGTCATCAGCTTCTTTGGAATCCAGCTAAAAATTAGCAAACATCAATATGTTTTGGAGCAGCTTTGAGCAGGGATATGTCACGCAGCAGTTTGCCATCGGTGTTCGTACAGGAGCCTTTCATAAGCACCGATTTATTTCACTGCAGCCAGTGCTCAAACACAAATGAAAAAGCCCTTCTCCTGCAGTCGGAAGTCACATTTACCGTCCTGTGCTGCTGAAATCTCACTGGCCTGCTCCTGTTTTCCAGGTAGTTAAACAGTGTTGCCATAAAGGCAGTGCTCATCTTTCACCAGCCATGAGGCTGCCTCTGCTTTGTGCCTCCGTGATGCTAATGAGTCTGTCCCAGTGCCGAGCTGTCAGCTTCCCTGAAGATGAGGACCCTATAAACGTTGTTGACTACCACTGTAAGTAATATGCAAATGGTGCTAACCACTAAGGAGAAAGTTTTAATGTAGGTTGGGGGTTTTTTTGAGTTGGGAAGTTAAAAAAAAAAAAAAGTCTGTTTTCTTTCAAATTGAAATGTGTTTACTGGCTTTGTATCTTTAATAGAACACTTAATCATTTTCTTAAAAAAGCAATCAGAAATACAGCAATAACTTAAGGAAAAAGAACATTTGCTGACATTAGCCATCTTTTTCTCATTTATATTCAAGACATTACTCAAGGAATTTAGTTTAAACCCTTCTACACCTAGTATATACAGCTAATCAATGCCATATATTGATTCTTTAGCTCTATAATCCTGAGTGATGGTGTAGCCCATTTTTACTTGCAGATTCAAGGCAATATCCAGTATTTAGAGGACGCCCTTCAGGCAATGAATCTCAGCACAGACTGGACTTCCAACTGATGTTGAAAATTCGAGACACACTTTATATTGCTGGCAGGTAATTTTCCTTTACTCAGTTCATTAGATTAAAATTCTTTTCTCTTCTGGTTTTGCATTAATGTATAAAATTCATTTAGAAAAATCTGCAGAATATGATAAAAAATAGAATTGGGGGAGAACTTCCCAGAGAAATATACCGTATCTATGGCCAGTGCATGAAAATTGGATTTGAAGGCTGCAGTTACTGTAGTTATGCTAAAACCAATGATCAAATGCTCTTTTCCCCCCATTACTGCCCTGATAAAAACCTCTCCTGATCATTTTAAACTTGGACTGACACATCAGGGATGTAGGAAGTGAGGATAAAACACTTGAATATTTACAGTGGGGATTAGTCTTCAACTGAATGGAAAGATAGAGCTGGATAGATGGACACTGTCTAAGGACCACATCAATAAAAATCAAAACCACCCATGTTGCCCATAACCGATCTTCTTCGATTGTTATTAAACACAGAAAATCCATAAGCATTTCATAGAAGTTTCTGGTCTAACGCTCTAAAAATAGATTTAGCTTATCAAAAATAAGGCCAATGAATTAATTAACTTATGTCTTTTAACTCATTGCAAACAGGGACCAAGTTTACACTGTAAACTTAAATGAAGTTCCAAAATCGGAAGTTACTCCAAGCAAGGTGAGTAGATACAGGTGCTGGCAAGGGAGAGTTATTTTCATTGGGCTTCATTTTTTTAAGATTTTATTTTGTTTTCTGAAAAGGAAATAAAATGTTCTTTTCTGGTTTGATTTAACAAAATTAACATGGTTCTGGTTTGATTTAACAGAAATTAACATGGAGGTCAAGACAGCAGGACAGAGAGAACTGTGCTATGAAAGGCAAACATAAAGTAAGTTTAGTTCATACATTATAGAAAAACAACACTAGTATTTATTATATATGTGAAGTCTGAGATAAATACATCCTATTCTCTTTTCAGGATGAATGCCATAACTTCATTAAAGTCTTTGTTCCGAGAAATGACGAGATGGTGTTTGTCTGTGGAACAAATGCATTTAATCCTATGTGCAGATACTATCGGGTAAGAATACTGAAAGTGTCATTAATCTGTTACTGGTTTTGCTTGCACTAATTACAGTAGAGCAAATACAAACAGTGTGATTGCAGAGTGCTTCAAGGTGAAATAAAACAGACAGAAGCCAATGTGCTGAATTAAGTTTTCCGTAAAGACAATGTTATGCTTTTCTGCCAGTGTACAAAATAGAAATGACACTATCACCCATTTATTTTTCTTCTCCAGCTGAGTACCTTAGAGTATGATGGGGAGGAAATTAGCGGTTTGGCAAGATGCCCATTTGATGCCAGACAAACCAATGTCGCCCTCTTTGCTGGTAAGAACTTTTGGTTGTAATGAGTCTAAATGATTAATGACACCGAAGGAGCCAGAGAGCTTTTAAAGCAAGCACAGAAAGCTAAAGGTGTCATGGTGCTCCTGCTCTTAAATTTTTTAAAGGGCCTCCAAAGGATTAAAAGCTGACCTGTTAATAAATAGGTTACAGCAATTTGGGGAAGAGCGTCAGTAGAGAAATGGGAAAAAATACAGGCTAGTCAGAATTCTGGAGATTATTAAAGGCCTCTTAATACCACGTTTTCAACTTCCGTTTTAGATGGAAAATTGTATTCGGCAACAGTAGCAGATTTCCTGGCAAGTGATGCTGTTATTTATCGCAGCATGGGGGATGGATCTGCCTTAAGAACAATAAAGTATGATTCCAAATGGATAAAAGGTAATTTGGGGGAGTACTTTCCCATACACATGGCAAGTGTCATTTCAGCAGCACAAAGGGTCAGGTAATTCACAGCCAAGGTGCTTCACACTTACGCTACGATGTCACGTACACGCGGCTTTCAGTACAGCACGGTTATGATACGAAAGCAGTTTAATACCAATAAGGCAACATTTTTGTTAGTACATCAATAAATGAATCTGCAGTAACAAAGTCTTAGCAGAAATGCAATTCCCATGAGGCCTCTTTACAGTCCATTAGCCAACGTTAAAGACTGCAAGTTCATTCAAGCTCCAGGGCACCCATATCTGGACGTCCTGGAAGGCTGGAGCTCACGTTGGCTTCTGTGGACCTGTGGAGAAGCTGCCAAATCACACAGCGTAGTCAGTGTCGTCTGCCAATTGAGTAGTTCTTTGAAGTAACCTTCCCCTTGCTCTTTCTTACAGAACCACACTTCCTCCATGCCATAGAATACGGGAACTATGTTTATTTCTTCTTCCGAGAGATTGCTGTAGAGCACAATAATTTGGGCAAGGTAGGTATCGTCACGGTGAGCTGTCATGTAGCTATAAGTGGTAGCAGAATGAGAGTGTCCTAAACCAGCATCAGAAACAAGGACAGTTTGCAATAAGAAGTAGAGACTAGTACAAAGTTTGTACTTATATTACTGTACTGTACTTATATTACTGTACTGTACTGTACTTATATTAATGTACTGTCATTATAATTTGGGGGGGGCGGAGGCAAAGGGGCAGAGAGAAATGGAACAGTGCATTCTTCAACCAAAATGTTCTTTCTGTTCTCTGTGCCGTGCCATTAGGTGAGCTCACTACAGGTATCTTTTAGTGATGCTGTTCCCTTAACACTTGTGACAGGTCATGGAAAATCTGAGGGTATTTTCATGCTTATTAAGGAAACAAAAGAAAACAACACAAAAGAAGAGTTTCAAAGAACTTCCTCTAATGTCCCTGGATATTGAATAATTCAGTCATGCCAGTGTAGAGTGTAATGCTCATACTTCACCATGGAAGGATATTCTATAATAAATTATTAAATCCTTTACACATAGTTAATTAAAGTCCTTAAATCTCACTAACAATATCATTTTGAAGGGAAAAAAAAATGTGGGGACAAGTTGCAGAGCTGCATTTGCTTGGTGATACATTAAGATGCCTGTGCACTACAAGCTAAACACCATTTGCTTTCATACTTTCTGTGCAGATAAATGGCAGCTTCCTGTTAACAAAATGATCTTTGGTGGTTTATTAACAGCTCAAAACCAAGTAGTGTTTTCCTGCCTCTCTCAAGCCTTTCTGCCTTGTCCTTTTTTTTTTCTCCATTCCCAGGCTGTGTACTCCCGCGTGGCACGCATATGCAAAAATGACATGGGGGGGTCTCAAAGAGTCCTGGAAAAGCATTGGACATCCTTTCTGAAAGCTCGGCTCAACTGCTCGGTTCCTGGGGATTCATTCTTCTACTTTGATGTCCTGCAGTCTATCACAGACATAATAGAAATCAATGGAGTCCCCACGGTTGTCGGTGTGTTCACCACGCAGCTTAACAGGTGAGAGATGAGGAACCTCACATCAAAGGTAGTTCTCTGGTTCTCTCTTACACTGAGATTGGTGTCATTGTAGTCTGAGTTCTTGCAACTATTTTTCTAATTTTACAGCATCCCTGGTTCAGCGGTGTGTGCTTTCAGCATGGATGACATTGAGAAAGTCTTCAAAGGGAGATTTAAAGAACAAAAGACTCCTGACTCTGTTTGGACAGCTGTACCTGAAGACAAAGTACCAAAGCCAAGGTAAAAGGTTCTTAGTCACGATGCCATGATATTGTCCTTTCAAAGAGCTGCCTTAAATCAGCTGCCTTCTTGAGCATCTTGTCGAGTAAAAGTCAAAGCAGAGCTTTACACTTCAGCCATAAGGATGCTCATTAGCAGGCTGCCTTCTCTCATTAACTAAAATACCAAGAGGAAGACAATGTTGTTCTCCTTTCAGACCTGGCTGTTGTGCAAAACACGGCCTTGCAGAGGCTTATAAAACTTCCATTGACTTCCCTGACGAAACACTCTCCTTCATCAAATCTCACCCTTTGATGGATTCAGCTGTTCCCTCAGTCATTGAGGAGCCCTGGTTTACCAAAACACGTGTCAGGTATGACAGCATTCCAAAATAACACATGAGAAACTGGAAACAAGAAAACATGTTATTAATAATATGCTTTTCGGTCTTGGTAGATACAGATTGACAGCAATTGCTGTAGACCACGCTGCTGGACCCTACCAGAACTACACAGTCATATTTGTTGGCTCCGAAGCAGGAGTTGTACTTAAAATATTGGCAAAGACTAGGCTTTTTTCTTTGAATGACAGCGTATTACTGGAAGAGATTGAAGCATATAATCATGCAAAGTAAGTATTACCAGAACACCTCAGCTCCTCATTCCTAGCTAAAAGAAATTAGAGTAAATGAAAACCAACCTGTTATCACCAACATCACTGCTTGTTTGTCATTTCACAGTGTTCCTCATGTTGAATAACCTGAAAATATGTGGTAACTTGCCATTGTGCATGGGTTGAGTGAACAAACTAATTCCACTCCAGTGACGTCAGTGATACAGTCTAATTCTTCTGCAAATAGATACAGTTCTTCCTGAAAATGAAACGTCAGAACTATCTGCTGCTTTTAAAAAGAAATGATGTGTGCTTATCTTGAGGGTTTCTCAAGAGTGACCAATAATGTATAAACTGCATCTAACTACATCATTTTAAACTTGTTTATTCTGGCGCAAAGAACTTGGGAATGGAAGTGTTCCAATTAGACTCTACAGGCGTCCAGCGCAGGACTCCTGCTCTGCTCTGTCGAGATATTTATGCTGACTGAGAGAACAAAGAAAATGGATTTGTATTTCTTTCCGACATAATTCAGTGAAATTGTCACCTAGAGTGACAGTTGGCCAGAAGCTGGCATTTGATAACCCCGTATGTTTGTTTAGAAATCACTCAGCAAAGATTAGTAAGTTACATTTATATATGTAAAAAGTCTCCTTTCAGTATCTATGCAGACAATAAATAAACAAAATGTTTGCAGTGTAAGCACCACACGAAGTACTACAGCTATTGAAATAATGGCCCCCCATTCTTTTTGCTGAACAGGTGTAACGGTGACAGCGAGGAGGACAGAAGAGTCATTTCCCTTCAGCTGGATAGAGACCACCATGCTCTGTTCGTGGCATTCTCCAGCTGCGTCGTTAGGATTCCTCTGAGCCGGTGTGAGCGTCACGGCTCATGTAAAAAGTACGGCCCCGTTCCTGAACTCCCCCTTAAAGAAGGGCACCATCATCTCTTGGGAAGGAAGTAAAAAATGCATGATTTTTTGGGGTTTTTCTCTTGCAAGGGCATGTATTGCTTCACGGGACCCGTACTGTGGCTGGTTAGACCATGAGGCATGTGGAAGAGTGACACCAGGCATGCTGTAAGTACCGCTTTCAGATTAGCCCAGCATCTCCACATACACTTTACAGACCACAGGAGCTCAGATCCTGTGCCTGTTCTTGGACTCAGTTGATAAATCTCCATTTCTTTCGGGCTGGTTTTTCATTGTACTCTATACATGCGAGAACAGAATGCTGAAGTGTGTACTGTATGTATAAGAGAACAGGCAAAGTTCTCCTTGTGTGTGTGACCTAATCTGCGGTCTCAGGTGAAGCCTTAGTTTCAGTGGGAGTTTCACACGTGTGGGGGAGGACAGGCAGACCTGTAGGAAGAGCAGCTGGAAGCAGGAAGGCAAGAAATTGCTGCCTGCAACCTGAGCAGCTCGGAGAGGAGAGTACACAGTATCCCCTCCCAGGCGTGCTCACGGCCCGGAACAGTCAGTGGCAAATCTGAAAGCACAGGATTCACAGTGGGAAAAGAGGAAGGTTGTGCCTCCAGCTGGAGCTTTGGTGATCCATACCCGTACCAAAGGTGTTCTGCACAAATCAGTTCTATAACATACACTGCATTAGCAGCTGTATCTTCAAAAGAGGCCTTTGTAGCAGGCCAGTGCAAACTTTAACTAGTATATTTGTTTGGTTGTATCTAAAACCAAAAGCACACCCAACATAGAAGACATGATGAAGTTGCCAAAAAAGGAGGATTTTTTTTTTCTATTTTCTGGCATAAGCATGTATATAGAGTTTTAACGCCTGGTTATAACTAACGTGTGTGTTTTGTAAAGCAATATATTTGGGCCATATACATATGTCTTGTATATGTTTCCGTTTGCTGCTTCCAGAAAAAAAATTAAATCACCATTTGTTTCCCTGCTAATACTGTTAATTGCAGGTTCTCTTTGTTTGTTTCATACAACCACAGCACTGGAGGATATGTGCAAGATGTCGAATTCGGCAACACGGCGCAGCTTGGGGACTGCCATGGTAAGACAGAGTCACTGCTGCTCCTTTGTAACGTCTCGGCAGGAATCTGTGCCCACACCTCACTATGGATGTTAAATTTATGATGAGCTTTTCAGTAACGTGATGAACACATCACCTGGTGTTCCCGTGAATGTTCACAAAGCTGAGCTTTTTGGTCCTGGGTGGCAGAGTTTTGTCTTTCCTTCACCAGTTTACAACTATTTGGGGTCTACAGCAAAGTATTGAAGAATAATATTTTAGTTTTTGTTTTCCATTACTCAGGTTTGAGATTTTTTGCTTTCTTTTTTGTTACTTTTTACTGATTACTTGTTCCTTTAATTCTTTTAGAAATTTTGCCTACTACAGCTACACCAGATTACAAAATATTTGGCGACCCAACATCTGGTTAGTTTTTTTTAATTTTTTTGAATTAATGACCTTTACTTTCCTTCAGTTCAGCATTTTCAGCCCTTTTTTCCTTCCTTTTGCACAGTTGGCAATCCTCCATTTTTGTGCTTTTACTCATGTTCCCACTGATGGTAAAGATAGTCAGACTCTTCTCACTCAGCACTTCACCCCGTGTAGCCGCATGTTAACAGCTCATTATTTATTGAGCCATCTTTTATTAAAGAGCCTGATTAACATAGATGACATCTTCACTGCACGAAAGTCCACTAAGCTTTACTCTTTGTCCCCAGCCATGCATTTGTGAATGCCCCTATTGGTCATCTCTAGTAGATGAATGGCAGAATTTCATCATCTTCTTCCTTACCTCTCCCTTCCTCTTTTCCCTCTTTTCCAGCAAGCTTTTTGCATAAATACACATTTTCTAAGATGTGTATTTCTATATTTTTGAAATGTTTTAAGTAGCTTGTGCTAATGGAAAAAATTTAACATCAAAAACCGTGTAGCTGAATGAGGACTTTTGTAGACAAAGGTGGCTTAGAAAAAGTTGTATGTGTTGTTGTCAGATGGACTTTCACATCCTTTTCTCTCCTTCAGTAATTATTCTAATAGCCTTTTCACCACCAGCCCCTGGTGTTCTGGGAGACAGGACCCCGTGCTCCTCTGTTGAACTCAAAAGCAGAACCTGTGTTGACTTCAACAGGAGCAAGACCATACTCTTATTTTCCAGTCTTGGTCTCTGCTCTCAAACCAAGGGCACATTTCTGACTGACAAATACAAAACTAAACTATTTGGATGTTAAATTTGTAGCAGTGCATCAAAACCAAAACTAGTATTTTGTGTTTTGGTTTCTGATTATATTTGCACTTCTGTAACTTGACAAGAAGTAGCATTTCAGACAAATATTTTGCAGATACATTTACCCATAATATAAGTTAGACACTCACTCAGGAAACCAAAATAAAACTACGTTATATGGATTTGTTACCCTGCTTGCATGAATGTTTAACAACTGAATTTTCCAAGCAATATTTTAGGACGCAGATACAACTGAACCTTTTTTTCAACTCCTGAATGAGAGTGCTTTTGAAGTGCATTTCTCAGTAAGATCTCAAGCCATAGACATTCATGTCTAAACCTACAGGGACGGTGAACACAAAATACTTGAGTGTGCAAAGCAGACTGTGGATTGTAAACCCAATTTGATGTGTTTCCTCCTCATGTGCCTTTTCACGTAGGCTATGGTGATTCTGTTCAGCAGAGGAGCCAGAATCCATGCGATATTGTTCCTTAGGAACCACTACAAAATAGGGGTTAAAAACATTCCTGTCATCCCCACCTGTAGGAATGGCTCATTCAGCAGTTCCTGGTGCACCATAATAGCACTAATGGAGCTGATCTGGTTTCTCAGGTGTAACCTGTCATGAGCGTGTGTCTTTCCAAGTAACTTCTTTTTCTTTGAAGATGTTTAAAAGGCAGCCAAGTATGTTGTCTCCAGTGAAGAATATAGCAATTAAGTAGCATAAGTTGGGCTTTTCACCTCCACCAGTTGCTTACTTTAACTTTTGCACTGCTTTCATGTTTGACTTCTCTGGCTTTTTGGCTAGCAGCTGTTGATGTTATAATGCATTTTTTGTTGTACTTAAAAGTTTTGAATCAATTGATTTTAATCGTCCCTCTGTACTTCTGCAGAGTGTAGGGGATCACATTTTGCTCTGACGTGTAACTCAATAAAATACTTTCTCCAGCTGTAGCTTAGATGTGCCATGAAACAGTGAGGAAAGCCTAACTGTAATACACATTAATAAAAATCTGTTTGCCACCACAGACATGGAGTTCTCCTCAGCTTCCATTACCACAATGGCAAGTATCCCAGTTATATCACCTAAAGTGATTGGTTCCTGGAAACCTAAAGTGACTGGCTCTCGGAAATTTATAGTTCAAGATGACCCAAACACTTCTGATTATTCTGATCCATTATCAGGTGTCCCAAAGGGTAAGGCCTTACCAGGGAATACATTGCAGCTGAATGGAAACCTGATAGTCTCAGCATTGTCTAAGGTTTAAATGTAACAGCCATGATCGTTGGGCTCTATTTTACACCCATTTCCTATGAATATGCAGACAGTGCAATCATGTTTTTCATACCTACTTATCCAGTGTACAAAGTGCTGCTTAGAGCTTGTAATAGGAAACGCAGATAATAAGCTCAGCCTTTTATTCCTGAGGTGCTCCAAAGCACCCATTAAAATCAATGGGAGTTCTGGATGCATTAAAAAAATGACATTCAAACTTATCTGCATCTCTGGTGGTTGTTTTCAAAGCAGCCTAGTTTGGGTAACACTATTAGTCCTCATGAATGGTGGCTTATAAGAGCTTCATGAGTTTTTTCCCATTTGGTTTGTGGGTAGGTTTTGGGGGTGGGAGGGGGGAGGAACAGAAAACAAAGCACAGGTCTGTGACAGATCCTTGTGTTAAATGGGGCACATCCCAAATTCTGCCCACCTGCAGCAAGTTTGTGGAGAACGTGGGTCAGATCTGGGTAAGCATGTGCTGAAGTTTTATTCTCTGGCTATAAGTGACAGTTTACAGTACACAGAGAGACACACACAGGTTTTAAGCCAAGCACAAAAAGAAATGTATCCTGCCTGTGATTCATCTTTCTGTCGCCATTCTTTCTGATAAGTGAACCTTTGATTAGGCTCTTACAGCAACAAAGACTTTTAATTTAGTAGGACTATTGCAGTCAGCCAAAGAATCGAGAGGCTTCCAATCCCATAACCAAAACTTAACACAAGTCTTCATCAGTCCACAGAATAGCCAGGTGACAGACATGTTTGCACAACTCTGTATTTACTGAAAATCTCACCAGTCAAAACCCATTTGTGTTTTATTACCATTCGCCAAAACATATCAGGTTTCCTATCGGCCATTTCGGCAGTGCATTTGTCATTTTAATTTGTTATTTTCCATTTTGCTTTAAGTTTTTGTTATCATTTGCTCTTGGTTCTGAAATCCATTTTGTGTCATAGCTATTAGTGAACTTTACTCATGTTTTCTTTCTTCTTCTGCACAGTGCCATTAAAACCTGTAACCCTGAACATTAACAATGTTCAAAGGCCTTTCCTCTAACAAAAGTGAATCTGTTCCTTCCCTTTTGCTCTTTCAATTTATTATCCCTTGGGATAGTTAACAGAATTACTTTCATTAAAAACTAACATCGTCTTAGCTGTAAGATGTCTGTGGTTGCTTTAAAAATTTCAAAAGACAAAGGGAGCTTGTTAATACATAAATAAATAACTAATCCAATATTCAACTTCTTGGTCTAAGCAAAAGTTTTCTAAATTTTAACATTCTCTAATAACTTAACCTTGCAAGATGGTGTTTTTTTAATGTTATGCAAGTGTTTATCTTCATTATTCATTTTTTTAAAAGAAAAAATAGTGCTCTAATAGACATAATCTTGAACTTCAAAAATCGTACACGTAATGTAATGCAAGGTGTGCTGCTGCAGGGGTAGCAACCTGTGGATGTACTGACTCAGAACTTTCACACTGTATTACATGAAGGTGGTTATAACAACGCAGTATATACATTATACAGTTTTACACAACATTTGCATAATCCTGTCTCTCTTTTGATACTGATTTATGAGTTGGGCAGAAAATGGAGAGAGAAATTCATCCATGAGATATTAATTGCTATCTGGCCCAGTAGCACCTTCTAACCTCAATTTTCCAGCAGAAATTATTAATGTTAATAACATACGGGCCCCTATTTAGGGGCCTTTAAGGAAATTTGAGGATCGAACGTAACATAAGGAGAGAAGCTCTGATGAGCATTCCTCATTATCAGAGAAAACAGACAGTCTCCATTTGGACTGATCAATACTCCCAGTCTTTTTTATTTATAAAATTAACTGCATTCAGCAGTGCTGTGGATCACAGGAGTTACACTAACTCTAGGCACAGAGCACTTGCACACACTTCATAGAACACTTCCCTGAGGGAGGCCACCTTCTTCTGACATAAGTATCGGTACGAAGTACACATAGATTCATGATTTACTTCATGTCTTTTGCAGGTGTAAGGTGGGAAGTACAATCAGGAGAGTCCAACCAAATGGTACATATGAATGTCCTAATCACTTGTGTCTTTGCCGCTTTTGTCCTGGGAGCCTTTATTGCGGGAGTGGCCGTTTACTGTTACCGGGATATATTTGTACGGAAATCCAGAAAAATACACAAAGACGCGGAATCGGCTCAGTCCTGTACTGACTCCAGCGGGAGCTTTGCTAAACTGAACGGGCTGTTTGATAGTCCTGTCAAGGAGTATCAGCAAAACATTGATTCACCCAAACTTTACACAAACCTGTTGACCAGCAGAAAGGAGTTGCCACCAAACGGGGATACGAAGTCCATGATGATGGACCACAGGGGCCAGCCTCCGGAGCTGGCTGCACTTCCAACTCCTGAATCTACGCCAGTTCTTCAACAAAAGACTCTGCAGGCTATGAAAAGTCAGTCGGACAAACCACACAGTAACCTCAATGCTTCACGAAAGGAAACCCCACTAAAAAGCCCTCAGTTTTTTCCTTCCAGTCCTCCACCCCACTCTCCTTTAAGTCATGGACATATTCCTAGTGCTATCGTTCTTCCCAATGCTACCCACGATTACAACACGTCTTTCTCAAATTCTAATGCACACAAGGCAGACAAAAAGATGCAACATATTGATCATCCACTCACAAAACCATCCAGCAAAAGAGACCACAGGAGATCTGTTGATTCCAGGAACACCCTGAATGATTTCCTGAAACACCTAAATGAAACTACTAGTAATCCCAAAGCAATTATGGGAGATATTCAAATGGCCCACCAGACTTTAATGCTGGATCCAATGGGAAACATGTCTGAGATCCCACCTAAGGTTCCCAACAGGGAGGCATCTTTATACTCTCCTCCATCAACGCTTCCAAGAAACAGCCCCACAAAACGAGTGGACGTTCCCACCACTCCTGCAGTACCAATGACCTCTTTGGAAAGGCAGAGGGGTTATCACAAAAATTCTTCGCAAAGGCATTCAATATCTGCCCTTCCTAAAAACTTAAACTCACCAAATGGTGTTTTGTTATCCAGACAGCCTAGTATTAATCGTGGGGGGTACATGCCTCCCACGGCAGGCACAAAGATGGACTACATGCAAGGGACGCCTGTCAGCGTTCACCTCCAGCCTTCCTTGTCCAGGCAAAGCAGTTACACAAGCAATGGCACCCTTCCTCGTACAGGGATAAAGAGGACACCCTCCTTAAAACCTGACGTGCCACCAAAACCCTCATTTGTTCCTCAGACAACTTCGGTCAGACCACTGAACAAATACAGTTACTAGGACACATCTGTGCTAAAAATGAGTGTGGCGTTGACCTGTACAGGTTGGGAGATGATGTTGTGGTAGACACATAAGACAGAGACTCGCTTGTTATTAAAGAGAACAAAGTGGCCAAAGAAACTGTCTGTACTTCAGCAACATCTGTGTCTTGCCACGTGTAGCTATAGCAAGACTTTGTGTACTTGCTGAGAGCAAACACAAAAAACAAAGGAAAGTGCTGGTCATTACATTTCTTTTGTTTGGAGCTAAGGAGACATGTAGCACAATGGGGTGGGGGCTACTTTACTGTTCAAAATAGCTAAAAAAAAAAGAGTTCTTGGGAAAAAAAAAAATCAGTAAGCAAATACTTGAAAAATGGGTTCCATTTTAGACTGCCATTAAGCGTGGTCCTTCCCATTAAATGTGAACATTTTAATATGTATGCATTCACCTTGCCTCTTGCACAAATGTCAGAAAATGGTAATGTCTCAATGAATATCTGGGTTAATAATCAATTTGCTGGAATTCAGTCTCTGGCCCAACTGTAGCATTATTTTTTATTTTTTTTTCTCTCTCTCCATGTGTGTGGCATTTTGTTTGTGCCACGGATAAAGCTGTGCGTGTGTGTGGATGTGCGTGTGTACTGTACACACTAGGATGTACTTAGATTCCCATTGCATCTTTTATGCTATGGAATTGTTTACATTGAGCATGACTGAACAACCAGATGACTCTGCCTTCTGCAACCCGTTGGGTTCAGTTTGGAGGGAGACAGCTAAGGATGAACTGCGCATCTCTGGCAGCCTTCTGAATGAAATGGTCACCCAGCGAAGGCGTGCAGATAAGTTTAATTCTTCACAACTCTGTCATGCTGCTATCGATTCAGAGCTGCGCATTTCAAATCTAGTGTTTTGGGCTGGAACAGGGGAGTTTTACTGTGTTTCCACAGTGCCTCCATCCAATACCTGGCCACTGTGAACTTGAGCCTGTACTTCTCGTTGAGGGCAGCTAATAATCAATTCACTTGGCAATGGCCTGTGTAACTAGAGAAGGTTACTTTTTTGTTGCATTTAATAAAAGCCCTACACGCTGATAGACTCTTGTCAATAAAAAAAAAGAAGAAATATTAATTGGCCTGGCAGAAGCAGTCTGTGAAAACTCAACAGTAGTGCAATCAATTTGTTTTTGTTGTGTAATGTAAGGTTTTTTTCCGAAGTCATGCAGGTAATGACAATATTCTGTAAATATTATGTGTGAGTTTACCTGAATCTGTGCATTTTGTGCCTTATTCATGCAAATGATAAAAGTACTAAAAAAAAAAAAAAATAATTGTCAAGTGTTCTCACTATAGCACGTATCTCCCGAGTGCCAGTTGTAAAACTTCTCAACAGCACCCAAAAAAAAAAAGAAAAGAAAGATAAAAAGTAAGAATAATTAATGGTAACTAAAGGCAGCCTACAATCCAAGAAGACAGCAGCATTCAATCACCTTGCCATGATAAACATTCCACTCCAGCTCTCTGAAGGATCAAACAGTTATAATGTGAAATCAAATGAGGTTTCTAGGGTAATGGAACACCTGCTAAAGTTGTGTAAGCTATTTAGTAGGTTTTACAGTATCCACTTGCAGCTGATGTTCAACACAGATGGCTATTTTAGCTTGCAAACTACACACTACCACATTGTTTATTGAACATAATTATAAAAATAACTACGGCAGAGGAATATTCATGAATTAGTGGGAAAAATAACGGCAATGGGTTTCAGAGATGGTAGAGATTTATATTACGTGTTCAAAAGGGAGAAAAGGTCAGTCACTGAAAACTAGATCTCTGTTACAGAACAAAGAATAGAGGACAGAAGTAGTCATTTTTTCTTGTAAGGCTGTAAGGGACATTTATTTCCTGAGACCTCTGGATCCAAAAATCAATGATCTCTCTTCCTAAACACTTCTGTCTTGCAACTAAAACGCTACAGATTAATAACTATTAAAAATATACTGGGTTGTCAAAAGACACAAACTGATCCGAATTCACTTTACAAATATTAATTAATACAGACTTGTGTGAAACCGAAAGATAAATGTATGTAAACCCTGATAACCTCCTGTAACATTGTGCTGCCTTGTAGATGGTAATGTGAGTTCTCTCAGTATTTATGTTGAAATTTCTAACATTCAACCTAGTCCTTATTCTGTTAATTTAATAATTAAAGATGCTTTATCCATTTGTGCAAAGGTAAACGCAGATTGTATCTTTTTTAATGGTACGGCATAAAAAAAGTAACCCTTAAATAAAGCTGCTCTATACTATAGAGTACTTTAACATGTATAGATATCTTGTAAACTTGTATTGTGGATGTGTAAATAATACGTTCTTTGGGTTTTTAACACCGCATGTAAAGTCAAAATAAAATATTCCGATGTACTGCGTGTCTAATTTCATTATTAGAGAAGGCAGTTTGAGGTGTGGTGGTGTTGAGATTACAATAGAAGAGAAAAAAAATGCTTGCCTTTAATAGGTCTGTGCAGAGACATCCTTTCATCAGCCTGACGGGGACTTGCAGAGGTGGCCGGTGACGCTCACAGGTGTCCTTCGATTTCCGTTGCAGCCACATGTTGACGTGCGTGTCCTGGAGAGAGAGTGAGTGTCTAGAGATGACTTTCAGGCTCCTGAGTTAAATATAAAATATCTAAGTAACTGGCATGCAGTGGGAGAGTACAGTACAGGTTGACATACCAACAGATGCACTAAATTGAAAATACTTAATATGTGCCCAAATGAAGCCTTTACTTCAACTTGATCCAGGTTTCAGCTGGTCTCCGGTTCACTTGTTTCACTTGGTTTCTTGTATCAATTTTGTGCAAATACAGGACAATTTTGAAAGAAGAAGACAGCCTTCTAAAATGTAGCCTACAAAAAGATAAGAGATTAATTGCAGACCCTACATAGCAGGACATTCCTAAATACTTAACAAATGCTTAATAAATTGAAAGGCACATTTCAGGCAGACAATAGACCCCAACAGAAATATACATGCCATATATTCAGTATGTGCCAACATAGCATACAATTTTAAAATAATCAAAGTAATTCAGTATCAGAAAACAAATATAATGTATTCTTTTAATTAAAAGTTGGTTTTAGATAATGGATAAAAATTATTTGTTATGAGATTATGATGTCAAGGTATTAATCATTTTAAATTACTGTTCATGTTCTAACAATACAGTGGCACTTAGTTGTAGCTTGCTGAAAAAAAATACCTTTCAATGGCACTTACTTAATTGTCGCTTACTGAAAAAAAATACCTTTCAATGGAAAAAGAAACACTGCTAAAATCCCAAACCTGTAATGGTTCAATATGTATTTTTTCTAGTGCAGAAGCAAATTTAGATTTCTTGTTATTAATGTGATTTTTTTTTCAGTAGATGTCTTTCTATATGAAATGAAGAATCAAACACATCAGCTGTCATTTGCTGCAAGCCTGTGCTGCTTTTCCATTTTAAAATTAATTATGCCTTTGACATGAATGGTGTCAGCCAGTGTGGCTAATGGTGTGCCCTCTGTGGAGGGGCTGTATCTTTTGACACACGCCTACTGCAGTCAGGCATTCAGGGTGGTAATGAGAAATTACAAATAATAGTTATTTTAGTGACATATAAAGGTGCATCTACCACACAAATGGTGGACTATTTCTGTTCAGAACAATATTTGTAGTTATTTTACCTAAAGATATCAAGTGACTATTTCCACAGTTACTTGTTTTGGTCTCCATTGACCCAGCCTTCACTTAACCAGAGCGATGTGCTGGCTGGATGGCACTGGGCAGACAATTGTCTCTCCCAGGTGACGTGGTGGGTACAACCACCAGAGAAAGCCATGAGCACAAATACTCACCATTTGTTCAACTCTCCCTTTGCTAAACAGAGCAGGGACTTGGCAGCCAAAAGCTAACCAGCCATAACAGCAGCTTTTAAACTGCTTTAAAGCCTACGCCAAAGCAACCAAAGACTCCCTATTCTGAAAGACAACTGCAACAATAAGAAAAAAATTCACAAGAAAAGAAATTAAAGCAATTATTTCAGTTTTTCTCCTCAGATGCTCTCCTGGGTCAATTGGTTGATCCACTGTGCCTGATAAGTGCATGAAGAATGGCAGGAACACACTCCCACGGGGAGGTCCCAGGCCCAGAGCTCAGCGTTGCCCCCAGGGCCCAGGGCAACCTGCACAGTCCTGGTGTGGGCACGTGAAGGCAGAGGAGCAGCTCCCACTCATCTCTGGCTTTCTTTGCCTTTTGCAGAAAAAAAACCCCAATATAAATAATTTTGAACAGAACACAGACAAGGGAAGAAGACAAAATAAAAAAAGGGCTGCAGGCCCACAGTAGTGAGATGATTGCAAGAAAACCAATTTGTAAAGCCGTGAGTAGTTATCTCTATGGCTGTGCTGCCAGCACAAACCTGTGGCCTTTTAAATTGGGGTCTTAAAGTAATCAGAGTAGTTACAAAAATCAGGATGCCTCTGTCTTAGTGCCGTCTTGCTAATGACTCACTCTGTGACCCCAGTGAGATTATGCAGGGTTTATCCAGTCTAATGGAGCTTCAGAAGGCAGTGTTCTTAGTTGAGTGTATGCAGTTGGTCTCTTTGTAAAATTTTCCGCTTATGAAGGTTTTCTTATTTTTTCCTTCTCCCTCTGAGCACCAGCAAGGACATCTTGCAGGTAAGTAAAGGGAAAGAGAAATCCCTTCCCATCTGGGAAAGGTTAGTATTTGCAGGAGTAGAGGGGAGTTGGTTGGTATTTCCCCAGGTGCCTATTAATTTCACGAATGGATGGAAAAATATTTTTTTAAAAATTGATCACGACAAAATATCTCATAAATGCAGCATCTGGACTTCAGCTGGGATGTGCAAGCTTTTCATATAAAAAGCAGTACCAGGAGACCAACCTACCAAGACTGCATTTGTTCTTCAAATGTCATCACAGCACAGTATGAAAGAGCAAGAAATCAAAGGATTTGGGAGAAAAAAAACCCCAAACATTAAATATTTAATTAGATTCATCTTTGCTCAGAGAACTAGAGATTCTTACCTTTTTATTCAATCATACTAAAAGCACAACTGGTGTGAGGGCCTGACTGTGGAGCAGCCACTGCTGCCTGCCTGCAAACATTTTTGTAGACATATTGCATTGGCCTGACACACATCTGAAATTATAATCTGCTCCGAACTCTCAACTGAGAAACCTTTTCTACTCTGCCTGAAATGAAATTTATTGGAAGCTCTGATTTTATTAGTGCATTCTGAATTCATCCTATGACCTGATTTATGGTCTGCTTGCTTGCTTTTTTCCTACAGACACCAGCAACTTTTCTGAGCTCTGCTTGTTAGAATCGTAACTAGATCCAAGTCCGTCCTACAGTGAAGGTTGCTGACCAGAGCAGAGATGCCAGAGGGTGACCAGATGTTTAGATAAAGTTTGAGAAGTCCTTGGGCTTGATGGTGATGCTGCATCCTCTCTGCCATCCTGCCTCTGCCCTTCATGACAGCCAGGAAAAGCGTTATTCAAGCTCCTGAAATACTTTAAGGGGAGGGAAGAAGAAAGCCAAGCTGTCCTGACTGTTTTCAGCAATGGTCCCCATTTGTCAACAAAAAAGGGAGCTTACTACAGAAAAACTTGGATGGCCAAAAAATAATAAACCAAACTAACACCAAAACACATCTTGCTGTCCCTGTTTGCGACTCACAGGCTGTTTTTCCAGAGCAGCATTCCACTGACTCGCACAAAAATGAGCAAAGACTAACAGTTCTCAATAAAGGTCCTTCTTCAGGATTATACCTGGCTGTAATAGCTGTTTTCTAATTTTTTCCAGTAGCTGACCTTAAACATTGGCAAAGGCAGGCCATGAGCTAACTAGTTTGCTTCTGGAGCTGTATGACAGCCTTTAACATATGCCTATTCCTGCACAGAAATGGACAGCTGCCTGGTAAGAGAAGAGAGGTGGCAACTGGCTTTTAATTTGGGTCATTTTAAGCACAGGCTTATTTCTCAAATCAAATCTTTGATTTACAATACTGGCCCCACATGAGGAAAAAACAATCAAAAGCAGATCAGAGCAGATGAATCATAAAAGCAATGCAGAAGTGAGCTGTACCTTCCCTCTCTGTGCAGTGAATAGCCATCTGATTACTCCGATTTCCTCTGGAATACATGTTAGTCAATTAACAGCTTGAGATTTTTTTTTTTGTTAAGGACTAATGACAAATTTTTATAATCAGGCCGTGCTGTATAACCGCGAATGGCTATTAGTCACAGGTTATTGTGCCTGGCCAATGATTAGGTGAGCGAGAAGCATTTCCAATATTAATGCTGTATGTGAGAATTGATTTCTGTGAAAGCTCGTGCACGCAGCTCTGACATTCAGTCTCTGTCACTGTTAGCGCGGGTGAAATACTGACTCCATCGAAGGAGATGGCAGAGCTGCACGGGGCCAAGCCTCCACCCTCAATCACTCAGACGTTCCCAGAAAGCAAATGCTAAGGAGGTGTGAGCAAGGCCAAAGCAAAATGCGACGCACATCTGCAGGAAAGCATTTGCTGTAACAGGACGCAGCCCCAACATCATCTCTGGCCACATTTGCTTTATAAGTCAGTCAAGGCTTCAGCATAAGACAAATGCCTCTGCAGGAACTGTTTGCTTTTTCTGGGTTTTGGAGGGTTTTCCAGCAGGTACTGCTGGCTTGCTAAGGCCAGCTGACATTTTGTGTATGGAGGCCTCTTGCCATCCATGGACCACAGTTGTGTAGTTGCAAATTTGCTTGGTTTTAAATTCACTAAAAAAGACCATCATATATTACACTCAACTGGGGCATAAGCTGCCAAACGCCAAGCTCCCAGGCACAAGAGAAAAGCTATAGAAAGGCACCCACTGAGCACATTGAGACTATCTGTTGGGGAACTGATAGTGCCAACAACGGCAGAAGAGGGTGTTTTGTGATGTGTGTTTCACTTCTCAAGTAAAAGGGGTACCAAAATATCAAAATCACAGAATGGCTGAGATTGGAAGGAACCTCTGGAGATCATCTGGTCCAACCCCCTTGCTCAAGCAGAGCCACTCAAGCATTCAGAAAATCACTGAGCTGAATTAGGACCCTAAACTGAAGACAGTGAAAGTGATTATTCATCCTTGAAATCCTTTCTAGAAGAACTTTCAAATTAAGCCGGTCCTTTTGCATAAAGGTTAAATCTTCCTTCTACTCAGACTGAGGTGAGTTTGGATATTCGACTACTATTTTTACTGCAGCACTTATTTCTCTTTGACAAGCATAGAGTGCACATCTCAAATAGTCCTTCACTGTTCAGATCCCAGAGGGTATCAGCTGATCCTAATGCACCACTCTCCATGCAAGTCTTTCATCTGAAGTGACATCATGATCAAAGAGGAGGTTATATGGAGTGCAGCGCACCGTGAGAAAGTCACATGATATTTCTGAGCTGCTTCATTACTGGGATGGATAGTTCAGAAAGCACTTGAAAATGACATTTTACTATACACTATATATTCCATATTACAATCATTCCTTGCTAAGTTCCTGCTGCTTTGGTTAAACTGCAGTACTTGGTAAAAAGCTGGCTCTTCTCTTCCACAGGAACAAAACCCCAGGCAGAATTTCTCCCCACATTCTGAGGGAGGGAATATGCCTCAGAACCCCTTTTAACTACAGAAGATATTCCAGATATCCCCAGGAGGGACAAAACATCACATAGGACACAAAGGATGATCAGTTGCCCAAAATACACTTTTTGTCACATTTCAGACTAAAACCACTTAGAAAACTGTCATGTCAATTTGATGGGGGGAGGAGAAAATGTTAGCCCTGAAACTGGTTGACAGAATGGACAGCTTTATGATGTTGGCTTCTAACAAAAAATCTTGCACAAATGCCACACAGCTAACAAGGTCAGCAGCTTCTATCTAAATCCAGTACTGGACTTTTTTATAGTCCTCCTTGTGTTCTCTAAAACACAGTTTCACTTGGCCTGTACGGAACAATAGCTAACCTGTCTTGAAGCCTCACTTTGATGTTTTAGTGCTCATTTGTGTTTTCATAAAGTCCTTCCAATGAAGGACTTTCTCTGGCTGCTGCTTCACTTTGCTTCAGATGCGAGCTCAAGAAAAGGTCAGACTGCACCTTTGTTATGCCACCAGATCTTACCTCCAAGCTCATCATGGCATGAATGACAAGACAGAACCTTCTCCAGGATGGTTCTCTATTAGCTCTTTCCTATCAAGCATGGGCTTCTCCATCTCATCAATGTAACTTGGGTGTTGACATTTGTACCTCTGAAAATTTCCCCAGATCTCCAACAAACACCCTTAAGTAGGTTGTCCAAAACAGGATCAGGGAGAGCAGTGGAGAGACAGATCCACAGCAAACAGGAATCTCAAAGCAAGTCTGGAAAACCAATAGAAACCAGCGAGAGATACATGTGTAAATACCACTCATGCCTTTGAAAATCCCCTCAGCTGTTAGGCCCATTTAATCCTTGCTTTCTGTTCAGACATTAACAAAGACACCAGCTATGATGTGTATCATTCACCCTTTAGGCACCGGGAAGAACCATGGCATCTCTGGAAAGCAAACCCTCTAATGCCAACCCAAAGAAGCTACAGGCACCAATTAGCTAGATGCTAGACACTAGACACCTCATGATGAAGACCAGGTTTCAACCAATAACCACAGACCTATGAAATCCTTGAATCCTTATTTAAGTATTTTTGAACTACCTAAAGTTGCAGAATGTGTTTTCATTTGAAGGGTTATTTTCCTAGTTTGGTTGTTTTGCTGTCATGGCTGTTGTTTTAAAATAAAGTAATTCTGGAATACTAATATATGCGGATTTTTTTCCCCAAGAATACTATAAAAGTTGACATTATATGTACTATTCTGAACTCAGTTTCTGTCTGATTTAATAAATTTATGCCAGCCAACCAGCTTTTTTTTTTTTGCCTTTTTTTTTTTTTAATTAACCCTGGAGGTTAAATGTAAGTTTACTAAAATCAGAATATATTAAATGAATAATTTCTCTTTGCTTCTTTCAGGAAGTCTCTCTCTTACCCCAATAATCAGTTCAGCTGCAAGGAGATCAATAAGGTCTTTCAATTCAACAAGCAGAAGGCATCCATTAAAAAGTTGGTAACAAACCTGATAGACTAGAGAAGATATTACAGTCTATTATGGGTTTTTTTGACACTAAATCTATCTGCTAAAAATTCTTGAGAAAAGGTTATTGCCCATACACTAATGTTGCCAAATGGAATAATTTGTTAGCATTGCTTGAGAAGATTTCCTGGCATTTATCCACAAATCCAAGTCTTGTCTGTTAAATCCTCATTACAGGAGAAACCAGACTTTTAATCCTGAAACGAAAAATCGCTTCAGAAGCCAACGACTGTCAGGTCTACCCATCCCATAAGTGGATGAAGCAGGTTACAATTTCCTAGACTACAAAATTGCAGTCAAGGATCCTCCCCTTCCCCATTAAGGAGAGTCCCGACCTAACAGCTCACCAGGTATGGTGTGTACAGCCCTGGGTACATTGCACACACTTCTTTGCCACTTTTGTTCGGGAGCTGGCTCCACATAGCACCTGGGCTTTGGTAGCCCTGGGAGCAGTCCCTGAAGACAGTTCAGAGCAGGTTACACTTGTGAGCACAGACTGAATTCAAGGTGATTCAGTGTCAGTCTCACTGAAGTACAGGGAATAATATAAAACCCTCCAGTTATACCCTCTTTTTGGCTGTAATTATACTGATAGTTTTAGATCATTAAATATAGCCATCATCGTACTCTTAACAATCTCTTAACCCAAATGTGCAGATTTACAAAGAAAAGAAGTGAGTTTTTAAGAGAGTTGAACAAGAACTGTCCGCAGCAGTGTGCCAGAGCGTAGCCTCGCAGCTCCCAGCAGAGCAGTGAGTGTTTTTACATCCATTGCAGCAGGCAGAGCTAATGTGCTAGAAGAATTTCACACTGCAGAAGCCCATCCATGGATTCAAACCCTCAGAGAGAAATGTCTTCGTTTATTCCCGTGATATTTTTGTAGAACAGAAATCACCTGGCAAATTACTTCTGGTCATGTTTGGCAGGGATTTACCAGCAGTGGTTCAGTTCTCATCACAGTCTCAGAGTTTTTCTCAGTGGCCCCATTTTGTTCTTGTTAAGTAAACAAGACTAGCACTCAGAAAAGTGCTCAAAGTAAAGCGCTTTATATTAGGTGCCTGAATGAAATAAGCATTTCAATTAGATTCATTAAGGAAGTTGTTACTTGTTAATTGAATAGCAACAGACTGCTAAGGATCACTTATTGAGGTCTAATAAGTATGTAAGAGCGAAATCTACTCTTCATGTAATTCCATCAGCAATAAACTAGTGTAATTAGCTTCTTACTAACAAACTTAAATTGTGGGGGATGTTGAGGCAGATAATTGGCACTTAGGAAGATACCTATAGTAACTTAGTGCAGTATCAATTAACATACTTATGAAACGTCAGTTTAAACTCTGAACAAATTGTTGATACCAATTGGCTGTGGGTTACTTAGTTAAATGCTATTTAAGTGCTTAAACTTTCATATTCAGAAAAAAATTAAGTCCTCTCACTGCTCTGTTTAAAAATTATTACATATACCTCATCTCAAGGTGTATAACTGATGGATCACATGCAATAACCATCAGCACAGGAAGAACGTGGACCTGTTGGAATAAGTCCAGTGAATGGCCACAAAGATGATCAGAGGGCTGGAGCACCTCCACTGTGAGAACAGGCTGAGAGAGTTGGGGTTGTTCAGCCTGGAGAAGAGAAGGTTCCAGGGAGACCTTATAGCTGCTTCCAGTACATATAAGGGGCCTACAGGAGAGACAGGGAAGGGCTTTTTACAAGGAGTGGAGTGATAGATAGGATGAGGGACTATGGTTTTAAACTGAAAGAGGGGAGATTTAAATTAGATATTAGGAAGAAATTCTTCACTGCAAGGGTGGTGAGGCACCAGAATGGGTTGCCCAGAGAAGCTGTGGATATCCCATCCCTGGAGGTGTTCAAGGCCAAGCTGGTTGGGACATTGAGTAACCTGGCCTAGTGGGAGATGTTCCTGCCCATGGCAGGGGGTTGAAACTCGATGATCTTTAAGGTCCTTCCCAACCTGAACCATTCCACAATTCCATGATCGGTAAAGACTCTTGGGTGCTGGCTAGACACACTAACACATGTTGGTCACCCAAGCACTTGCTTGCCCAGGCTGCTGCCTGCTCAGGAGCCTGCTTGCCCCTGACCCCTCACTCCCTCACAGTGTGCGCAGGTCATTTAACAACTTATTTTCACAGAATTGAACTTCTTTAGAGTGTGAATCACCTGAGGACCAGCTAATCCCTACTCCTTACACTTCATCAGACTCAGCCACTATAGGACCTCACCCCCTTTCCAGTTTGATCAAATCAAGGTTCATACCTCATGGCACCAAAGCAGTAACTTTTGTCCAAAAGCGACTCAGAAACATTGCAGTAGCTCCAGGATCAATTCCGTGCCCAGGAGCTAGGACATATGATACCTTTATCTGCCATTTAGACTCTATAACCAACCTGAGCTGATGGAACAAGGTAAACATCAGTAATTGTCTGGTCAGGACAAGCAGCAACAGAACCGACCTTCATGCCTCTAGCCCTGTGATCTTATCACAGCTCCATCTCTTCCTCTAAATATTCTCCAGATGTTCCAGAAAGGCTCTGCCTCCCTGTTTGAAATGGAAATCCCTCTGCTCTCACTTTCACTTAACATGCAGTTTGGCTGCAGGAAATGAAACATTTTGCACTGGCACAGAGCTTATGGAGGACTTCTGTTTGTACACAAAGCCTGAGCCTTAGTGCCCAACAGAGGCCTTGGGCGCAGGGATAGGAGAGGAAGGTAAGAAACCCACACTTCAGGAAGCAGAGCCAGCCCTTGGTAGCAGAGGGGATGGACTAGTGCTTCAGTGAAGGTATTTGGAGAGGAGGCAGAGGGCACAGTGGTGGGATGCTGCCAGGGCAGAAGCCAAGCAGGACAGCTGAGGAGAGCAGGCAAGAGTCCCCAGCTGGACACACGAGAATATGGGGCAGACAAGGTATAAGGAAAGGGGAATACAGAGCTGGGGTCTGAGTCTGGGTGAGAGGGACAGGAGGACTGGGAAGCTCAAAACTATTGGCAAGGGCACTACTTGCCATTTTAAGGGTATCTGTTGAAACCAATTTTAGAAACTTCTATTTTAAAACAGGTTCGCCCCTCCCCCTTCCTCACACAGAAACACACACTGATCCATCATGTGGAAATACTTCAGACTCATCTATTTAAAAAAATTGACAGCGTATCCCTGTCAGCTAGGAGTGTGATTTTTTTTTTCAGCTATGCCAGCAAAAGCCCTAATGTAGATACAGATATAATATGAGCAAAAGGGAAAAAAAAGTTTCTTTTTGCCAATACAGCTTCTTTTTTCTCAGGCAACTAATACAAGCTATATTTTTTGCAGGCTTTTTCCTAGTGTACTCTGTACTCTGACCGCACTGTCAGTGCAGCTCTGCACTAGGTTCAAAAAAGGTGTCCACGAGGCCTTAAATTGTGCTGAAGAAAGGACAGCACCTAGCACTGTGAAAGCATGTTGGTGCCTGGAGCTTGTAGGTGTGGATGCAATAAAACCACAACATAATAATGAATTCTGAGCCCAAGTTTCCCAAGCTCCAGAGTAAGGGCAGCCAAATCCTTCTTGCTTCCCCAATGTTTCTAAGAAGTAACTCCAACCCACTACTGCATTACAACTAATCAAAGCCTGCTTAGAGCAAATCGTATCTCAAAATTTAGAGCTGGCTCAGTGTCCAGAAACCCCTGGGAAGTTGAGAAGTATGGCAAGGACTTTTCTATTCTGTATGAATGGAACAAAACTTAAGCATTTGGGGGGAAAGTCAATCTCAAATAATAAATAATGCAGAAACTCCAACATACCTTTTAAAGCTTCAGTCCCCTTATAATTTAATGTTGAAATGCTGTGCTATTCCTTTGGAAGCCTTTTCTCTCTCCACTGCTGATGATGGTCTGTCTTCTTAGACACTTGAATAATGTCTCTCTTCCCCTTGTAACATCTTCTTCGACTACTCCTCATGCATAGTAATGCTAATAATCTTGCAGCTTTCAGAGACATTTTTCTTCCTTTAAATGAATTCCTGGTTTTATTCAGGCCCGTTTTGTTCAGTACCTTGGCTCCTGCATGTCTCTTTCACTGCACAGTGTACCTGTGTACATACAAATGTCTATTTACTGCTGCCCATTATGAGCTGTTCATGTTCCATTTAGCAGCATGCAGAAGAATCAGACTAATTGATTATCTATATTGTATAAATTGTAGCAAAGCATAAATGATGCATTCAAGATTAGTTTGCTATTATGTTGAATATCATACAAATATATACGTAAGATAATCCCTCCCGAAAGAACTTACACCACCATTAACCAGGGACCTTTTGCATGTGAAATGGACTTGATACCCAGCAAATTATACAGTGGATAATACTATGTGCAGTCATGTAGAAGGATATATTTTATACTACCTGACCACCACAGAGTTTTACAGTTCTTTCCTCAGAGAAGATGAATTCAGATTCTATCACTTTCTAAAATGTAATAATGTAAATATGGACAATAGATAAGTATTAAGCTCATTTGTCAAGGGGAAGTAGGCAATTCATCTCAGGTCATGAAGCAAGAAAAAACAAGAAATGCAAATAGAATTCAAAATTTAACTGTTAGTCCAGCCCTGTAACCGGCAGGGAGCACACTAATGTGCTTTGTGCTTCTAAGTTATTTTTAAGCACCTTCTCAGTCATGATTAAATGTTAAAAGGATCCTGTATCTTTTGGAAAGGGTGCAGTTGAAGATCCTGGCTGTTTCCAAAGCTTCCCGAAATAGAAATCCTCACGTGTAAATGGGCAATATAGTATTTCAAATGCATTTTATATAAATAATTCTGGTAGGAACTCTGGACTAAAATCATTCTGATGGCTTTGATACAAGTGCACAGTTGGTCTATGAACTTGCAGCCACTGCAAAGAGTAATCACATTAATCTAAACACTATTCCAATGGCAGCTGACAAAGAAATGAACACCAAACTAGTCAGCTCAGGCCCCTCCTGCTTATTTAACCATTTCTCCTGCTGCACTTAATATTAGCACTATAAAATCCAGAGAGAACACTTCTGTTTAAATACAGTCTTGAAACAGTCACACACTGCATTCTCAGAGAGTCACACACTATTAAACATAAGAAGCAAATTATAAGCAAGAACTTAGAATAAAGGTGAAACACACAGACACCTTCAGAACATTGAACATTACAGCAAATGCCATCATTTGCTTTTCCCTTGAATTGGTGTTAACAAGTAAAGCATTTTACTTGTCTTTGTTTACCAGCAGAACATAAATACTGCATAAACCGCATCTTCTTGCCAACTAAGCTTTGACTACAGGATGGCAGCTTATTCTAACTATGTTTATATTTTCAAAAAGTTGAAAGCCCAGCGGTTGAGCAGAAAGAAATTGGGATGCTGTATACATGTGAAATGTGCTTTTCATTAAATAAGTACTTGAGAAAACCTTAAATGTCTCGGCCTGAGATTGCCCAAAGATCTGCAGTGCTGCTCAACAGAATCTATCTTCAAGTATTTCATGAAGCACCTGAAGTGCTGTGGGAGCCTACATACTAAACTAAATAGTGGCTTCCCAAGAGATTTAAAGCCACCTTTTCCCTGATAGAAAAAGATGGAAACAGACACCTAGGAAGAGGATCACAAAAGCATTCAGGTCTTTCTGAGGTGCTAATGCACTATTAGGCAATCCAGCAATGCCCTCCCTAGGCCATCTATGCATCCCAGCATCCCTAATTTTCCCACAGAAGCCCCTCTCACTCACATGCCAAACAACTGCTCTGAGTCCTGCAGCCTCCCTTCAATGAGCCAGCTGCCCCATACCTTGATAGTGTAACACCAAACCTTCCAGCCCTCCAACCCTGGCGAAGCCTTCCTGTCAGCGTTTTGTGAACTCCAGAAAATACAGCGTAGACAGGCCGTGCTGTATTAAGGCTTAGAGTGCTTAAGAGCTTTGCTGGGACATACAGCTAGTTTGGGGAAATTTTATATGCAAAAACTTCAAGATGCCTCTGAATGCCAGCACAGCTACAGCACTAGGTGGGCTCCTTGTGGACATCCTTGCAGAGCAAACATTGAGTGATGTTGCAGGGGAAGCATCTTGCAGTATTGTGTGCTATTTAGAAGGAATAGAAAAAAAGCCCTGTCCTTACTCTCCTACCAGGAAAGTGTAAGGACTTTTGCCAATTCAGCATGAGCTGATCTAAACGTAACTGTTTCAATCTGCCTGTGATGGGCTGGTTCTGCCTCCAAAGCTGCACGCTGGCTGGAGACCCATTGTTAGGACCTACAGATTGAGAAGAAAGTAGAACAGTTTCCACTGGGTTTTTTGTGCAAAGCCAGAGCCTGGCTTTTGAAAGAAATGACAGCATAATATCAAAATTTATCTTTCAGTCAGCCCAAGGATGAAATGCCCTGGGTGCTTCTGCTTTGCTTGAACACCCAAATTCTGATTTCCCATTTCACATGGAACCAAAACAAGAAAATGATATGCCTAAGCGTGGTTGCTCTGTCTAATACAAACTGGGCTGTGCTCCATAGATTACTGAATGAAATATTAGCATCAAGTACCACCATGCTGTGTGCAACATCTGGAAAAAAGTTATAGAGCGATTTTCATTATTTTTATAGGAGAAGAGAAAACTGCAAATGGTAGAAGACATAAGAGGGAATTCTAACAGATTGTACATTGTCAGGGACTCTCCTTCCAGCTGTGGCAAACCTGATAATAAAACACACAATCACCTCGAAGCGCAAACATCAGCAGAAACAAGGCAGCCCCCATGGAGAGCTTCCATGCAAGACAGGCTTTCAAAATGGCAGCTCCCCACAGGTAAGAAGCATTTTGGATGCTTTGGAGAAAGTCTGAAAACATTTAAAGGATCAAGGTATAGCCTTGAGTGAGATACTCCTTTTTTTTGTTTCTTTGGGGGAGGCTTTCCTTGTTTTGTGCATTAAAATAGAGAGCAGAGACTTTACTTATAAGAATATCCTCGATAAACATACATTCCTATGAGAATAAAGCAAAGATGATTAGAAAGCAAAAACAAAGGAGAAGGGAGAAAATCTAGGGACAAAATGTTCTTGCCTGGCTATGGAGAAAAAAAAAAAAAATCAAGAGCTGCAAAACAGCAGCCCCTGTTATTTGCAAACACGTACCAAGGAGGCTGAGAATAGATCCAATGACAGCTGCAGCCTAATTGATAGGAGACTTGCCTAACAGGTTGTCAGACTGCTGCATGGCTTCAGTCCAGGCCGTGTTGCTGGAGGCGCAATGTTAGAAACACTGACAAACATTTACTAAAAATAAATTAAAAAATATTCCAGGGCAAAGGGAAATATGGCTCCAAGTGACTACTTGCAAAATTGCGTTAGATCTCTAGGAAAGAGGAAAGTAAGCAGCAAAACGTGTGAGAGTCCCCCCAGGGCCTGCAGGACAGAGGCAGGCAGCCTGCCAAGGCACTCCAGGATTGTGCTGCCTGTCAGGAGCATTGGCTCTGGGTGTGCTGAGAGCAGACCTCCACAGAGGCAACAAAAATAACTACCAGATCAGCAAAGAGCACAATCAAGAGAGTTGACTAGCTGCAAAAGAAAGTTATATTTGATGTACAGAGATGGATCAGTTTAATGGTAGGAAAGAAACCACAGGGGCAAGCCTTTGAACTCTTCTTTTGCTTACCAGGAAAAGGATGCATGGCTTCCTTGGCCAGTGGGTATGGGAAGCACTGTGAGAGTTGAAAGTGACTTAGGTACAGCCCTCAGCCCAGCCCACCCAACACACACACACAGCCAGAGAGTCACTTTTGGGATTGTTGAACATATTCAGCTACATGCTAGGCTTGAAAGAATCTTTGGTCTTGAGCTCCCAAGTCAGCAATGCATCCAAGCAAGCTGCAGAGCAGACAGGTGAATAGAGATGTTCTTCAGAGAACAAGAAGTGATGCTAAAACAGAGGGAGGGGAGGAAGAAAGTGAGAAGACCTACAGATGAAAGCCAGTTAGCACCGTGAAGGCTGCTCTCTCTGAAGGAGATCCAGCCTTGGTAAAGCTGAGACCCTATGTGGGAGGGAAACAATATTCTCAAGGTAACACCTACTACTATAAGCAGCACCTGGGGCAGGACTATTATTGTGCATGTGTGCAGAGGGACCTTGAGCCGTGGGGACACAGTCCCTCTGGATTTACTAGTACTACTAGACAAATAATAAAGCCAATGCCTGAAGTAAGGGGAACAGAGCAGAAAAAAAAACCAGTGCTGGCTGTGCAGTCTGTCTCCAGCTCTCCCCATTGGCTTGGTGATACTGCACTTGACACCTCTCTTTCAATCTCTGGTTAATAGTGAAGGTTAACAGCAAATTAACACAATCAGAATTCATTCCTAAAAATACTTCATTAATTTCTATAGAAAGGGATTTCAGAAAAAGGACTTCTTTACTTGGTCACACCATGATACTCATTTCTGTTTCTGAAAGGTTGTGAAATATACTTGCAAACACTGTTTTTCGTAAATAAACAAGTGATTTTACATAACAAATAAGGTCATAAACGTCCCTGTCTTTTCACATTGCAAAACAAAAGCAAAATGCATCAAGGAATCCTTTGCTGCTCACTCATTTCTGGAAAAGTGACATTAGTTCTCTATGATCCCTGAATTAAAACTCAGAGGGCACTTTTTTTCCATCACAACATACAGAGGTCTAACACGGGGCTACCATGAAAATTAACAGAGCAGCCACATGGCTAACAACTCTCTAGGGTACTTTCAATATATGCTCCTCAGCACTTAGCAAATCTGTGGGTAGATAGAGGAGAACAAGAAAATTACTCACAAGCCAGGGCAGTCTGGATGAGGAGAGTTCACCACAGCCAAGGGTGTTGCTATATGAGTGAGACATTGTCAGAAGTAGATTTCTGCAGCACTCTCTGAAATCCGGGCCTGCTCGTCACAATCTCCCCCTGAAGAGCAACTATTAGCAGACACTTCTTTATTAGGTGACTTCAGCAACATGATTTCCAGTATGGGAAATAGGGAATGACAAACAAGAAATTCAGAGCAAGGATCATGAAACAAAAAGTTACCAATAAAGGGAGCCAAAATTCTCAAGAGTTTTGTGCTTGGTGGATGCATGTGTACATACAAATATCCAGCTTATGCATGCAGACAGATCAGAAGTCTTTCTGATAATTACAGTAGGAAGTGAGCCTATTTCCAAGACTTTTAACCTGGCACCTCTGGATTAAGCACCTTCTGCGAGTATCAAATTAATAAAATTAAATGACTCAAAACTCTGTTACACATTCACAGCCCCAGATCTGTCTTAAAATATTATTTACCCTGTCTCTTATTAACTGTAATGAAAACCCAGTCCCTGGACTATGGAGAGTGTAAAATCCGTTGAAGGTTAGCCTTCTGCTTCCTAGAGCCCAGTATTCAATAGAGTTCAAGGTGCTGTGTAGGGGAAAAGGGTGTAGACAGAAACACTATTTTTCTATTGTTTATGAAATAAACTCCTTGAAGAGCATACTTGTATTGCATTGTTGCAAGAGGAATTCCTGCTTGTGCTGGAAACCAAGTCTCTCAAACTTTCATACAGAAATTTTTTGCCCCCTGTAAAAGACCGTGACCCAGATTGGGTGAAATTTTGAAGCATGATCCCCTTATTGATTTTAATAGAAACAGGATTGAGCTCTATAATCAGCTTTTATTTAAGGCAGACATGCTCTTTTGTACTGTGTTTTTGTAACTTCGCTAGACCTTAGAAAGCATTAACCTGTTTTGAATTCACAACACTACTCCTTAAATAGTGGACTCTCACCCCAGAGACTCAGGACACTGAAACACTGACCTCCTGCATCCAGTGATTTTGATCATGAGTTTGCATCCCAGAACTGCAGGTCAGGTTTAGAACTCAGCTCAGTATATTGAGCACATAGTGGGAGTGTGGAGTTATTTTCTAGGGCACATGAGTCAAATGCTCCATGCTGATAGAGAAAATGGTACGGTTACTGAATGTAAAGGAGTTGCTGCTTCTTTACAGCCAGTCCACTTCAGCAGAAACCTCTGTAGGAAATAATGCAGAATCACTTTCTTACTGAGCAAGCACTGAAAGATCTTGCTTATTGACAAGGAGCAAGAGCTGGGACACAGCAGAGAACAAGAATATTTGAATGCAATTTGGGGTGTTAAAATAAAAATAACTTTCTGCTTTTAAATGCAACAAACTCTAGTTAGTCCATTTCCCCAGAGAGCAAAATGAGAATTTTTGAAATGCCATAAATTATTCATGTTGCCTCTCTGTCATCCCAAGAAGCACCATCTAACCAGAGTGTTCAAAATTCAGAAAAGGGTTGAGCATGTCAGAAGGGGATCCAAAGCCCCTCTCACCAAACTACTATAGTGAACGTCAGCAAAGAAGTGCACATTTGAAGGCATTTCATCCCTTGTTGGAGCATAAATCCTGGGCAGAGGCTGCAGGTATCCTGAGTGGGGCTTCAGCACCTAAAATGGCACAGCCATCTTCTGCACAGTTACTTGAGCTTTCAGACACTCACCTGGCCTCCAGCTATGCTGCAGCCAACATTTGGTTCACACTTCAGGTAAAGAAAAGTAGTTCCTACTCTGATCCAAGTACTATGTTTTATAATTCATTTATAACTCAAATTCAAGCGATTTGAGCTTCAGTAATCATTATTCAAGGCTGACATACATCAGGCATCGGGATCATAGGTCAAGGCCATTTGTTGACCATTCCTGATACTCTCCAACATAGCAACAGAATTGCTTAAGAACATCCTCTTTGCCATTTGAGAACTGCAATCATCAACTGTGTTCCTTTAGCAGGGTCACGCTTCCCTTCTGCTGCAATAGTGAAACTCATCTCTATGGGATACTATCCAGGGCAAGACTGCACAAAGAACTCCCCAGAGCCACAGTGCGTTACATCCCCACCATCCATGCCAAGCATATTTCTAGCTTTAAAACCAAATCCCATGATGACAAAAGCAACAAAAACACTCCAATCCCTACCATAAAAAACCTGCACTAAAACCTCTTTAGTGCAAGTGACTGTTGTGGGGAGGTAATAGATGATACAATTAACAGTTTATGACAGGTAATGATTTCAGGCACTACCTGGAGGTACATGGAGGAAAGGTCAAGAAAGCGATAGAACAGCACCACAACCGTGCCCTAGAACTAGCAACATCACTAGCACAATGGTCTACTTCCATACTTTAGCATTTTTCAGGATCAATCCCTCAGGTTTTACTAATGCAAACTGACCACACAAACAGGCCCAAATCAAATCCCCACTTGCCATCATAAACATTTCCGGGTACACACGTTTTCTTCCACAGAAGATGAAGAAGCTCTGTACCACCAAGGCCATGAAAAGAAGATCCTCAGGTGCAGCCCCAATTGCCAGGCACCCCAATCAGCAAGCCACCCTCTCTGCATATCATGGCAGTGGCCTCAAAGAAGACACTGTGCAGTGCTGGATCAGAGCCTTTCTTTATTCATCTACAGTCCTGCATGCAATCTTTAAAAGCTGTATATTGTCCATCAATATTTTGGCATTAACTGCAGAGCTGAGTCAAAGAGCTTTTGTTTGGCCACTGTTAACCACTCCGCAGTTAGTGGGTTTGCTAATCACGTGAATAACAGTTGTTTTGTCAAGAAACATTTTTTAATCACTGTCAATTCAAATGAAGACTTTGCTAACCCTCAAAGCCATGGAAAACAGGCAGGTCACAAACGTTTTGTACTTCAATGCTATGAGGAAATAATACTTTACCTGAATTAGCTGGTATTGGAACTCCTACTGTTCAAGATGTTCAGCCAGGAACTATCTTGCTCACAGGTGCTGCAAAACCAGAGATTACACGCTAGTTGCAAAATGTCAAGTGCCACATAGGAAGATATACATTAAGCATATGTGCAAAACATCATTTGGTACAATTTAGGCTGTAAAAGACATACCTAACAGACCATTAATGAACAAGTGGTTGCTATTATCATTTACTGAAAGCAAACATTTTGATAAGAGGAAGGGAAAAGATGTACTACTTGGCCCAGTAAATTACAAAGATTTGTCAATCATTTGGCTTCACTGAAGAACTCAAAGGGGCTAATGAAAGTGACTAACACTTGCTGGAGACTATGCATGGAAAAATTCAGTGGCAAAGAGCGCCTTGGCAAGTTTTAAGGCTGTAAAAACAGAGATGTAACAATGATATTTCTGCTGTAACCTTCAACGCACAGTAATCATAACCAGTTAGACTTAGCCTGATAAGAAATATGAGGCACCGACAAAACAAGCCTGAAACTTTGTAAGAGGATAGGTGAGCCCTTGATGAGCCGTCTGGCCCAGCTTACTAGCCTTTAACCCCTACACTTGTAAGCCTTTGTGACAGCCTAGGTTGACTGACTTTGAGAAAACTGCTCATTACTTAGTTAGACATTACCCTGTAGGAGAAAAGCAGTAATAACCATGACCACCTCATTTTCAACAGGATCACCAGCTAATGCTTTAGGCTGTCCAGGGAGATGATTGAGTCACCATCCTTGGCTGTGTTTAAGAGTCGTTTAGATGTGGTGTTGGGGGATATGCTGTAGGGGAGAACTTTGTAGAGTAGGGTAGGTGGTTGGATTTAATAATCCCAAAATTTAATAATCCAATAATCTTTTCCAACCAAAATGATTCTATGATTCTATGTTTCAACAGGATCATCATATAGAGATGGATAGAACAGCACAAAGGGTTAGCAAAGAAAAGATGACCAAGAAATTGAGGGCCTTCCTGCCCAGCATTGGAAAAGTTCTTTGCCCTTATGTGTATTTTAGTTCCTCACTGGTCTGGTTAATCTCCCAAGGGCCAACCAGAAGGAGAAAGTGCTGGTGTAAGTAAACCATCATTTTGAAGCTGTCCTGCAGAAGGATGGCTATTGTTACATACCCCCGTTAACATACAAAGTTTAATTTTGTTTCAAATGTTTGTGTTTTTTCCTCTCTCCACTCTCTAGCATAACAATACAATTATGGATCACCACTTTATACATTGATACATTCCATTGTTCTAAGCAGTAACTTATTATGTATAGTATGACAATTCAGTCATAACTCTCTGAAAATCACTCCTATATTTCCCAGAAAGATTCCCAAAGAAAAAAAAAAAACCTGTTTATTGTTGAAATTATTTTCTTCACGTGTCTATTCAGTTAATCCTGTGTACAATTCAGCAAGCTTTAATCCTTCTGCATATTTCCAATACAGCAATATCACCCTTTTAGCTACTGCATTTGCTCTTAATAGAAATTTTCCCTTATGGTTCATTTATATTCAAGAGACTATTCAGGTCACCCAGTGCAAATATTTTTGGATCATTGGCGATGTCATTGTCCAGAATCATATTCACTCTACTGCCTCCATTCCCAGAATGAATTTACTAGGTATGGGATGCTGAAAAAAGCTCTTGTTCTCATTCATCTCATATTTAACTGAAGAAGCAAAACAGAAAATAAATGAAGGCTGATTTGCATGAAATTGTGCATTCTGTATCCTAGTGTTGAACAAGAGCACAGACATTCTTTGAGTTCTGTCATGTCTAGTTTCTATATTTAATTTGTCTCCTTGTTGCCTTCTGTTGAATTAAGGGAATGATACAGTAAAGTTCCCATAACTTAATATTTGTCATTTCATCTGGCTACTAGCTCCACCCCAATAATACTACCTTCCTTCTATCTGCAGATGCTGCATTTGTCTTTCTCAGTACTTATAATTCTTAACAACCAAATCCAACTTAATCTGTTGAAAAATCTACAGAAAGAGAGAAAGGAGAGAAACACATCCTCTCTGTTGCTTTCCCAGCTGAGAGCAGCACTGCATTTGTATTTTGCAGCTCCTTCTTCAAACTGAGGACATCGTGCCCCTTTGCTCTCGGGTGCACTTTCATCCCCCAGGCTCAGCAGTGCCTTGCTCAGCTGCTTCCAAACTCTGCTACAGAGATAGCCCCAGACAGGCCTGTCTCCAGATTCTGCCAAGTGACAGATCAAAGCCAGAAATTGCTGTTGTTTCTAACGCTCTTCCCACATTTAACACTTTGCACTCTCCCCTCAAGGCACTCGAGAGGCCTCTCTGGCTCCTCCTCCTCCTAAAACCTGGAGCCTGGAGTCCTGTCAGTGCAAGAGGCAGCCCCAAACAGACCCCTAAGGGCCCAACAATCAGATGTGCCAAGTTATATGAAATTAACTCCCTTGTTTCTCTTAAAAGAGACAAAGGAAATGAAAGACGAGCTCAAAGCCAGGCCATGTATACCCCCTATTCCTTATCCGGCCCCTTCTAGACATTATTTACAGCAGCACTGGAAGCACTGGAGCCTGCCTTTTAGAGCTCACTGAAGAAGTCAGTGGGAACCTATCCAATAACTCTGTGGCCTTGTTGAAAATTGCTGAGGTTTGGTCTGTGCTCCTTTAAGGCTGCAGTGAGAGTACGAGTGGTGGGACGCGAGCTAAGCAGAAACTGCTGTTAAAGGGGAGCAGGGGACAGGGGGGACAACACACACCACCACTGAACTATTCACAAAGCTGAGAAAATGATATTTTTAATAAAAAAAGCCCCACCTTTCCAAGCAGTTTTCCCAACTTTAAAGAGCAGCTGCAGCTGGAGTGGTGCCAGCTGCGCAGGCTCACTCAGCAGACACAGGCTGAACATCACACAATAGCTTCGGGTATTGATAGTTTTAAGACCTGAGGAGTTGGAAGGTAGTCAATGTTGCCTTTTCCAGCCCTTTAACCCTCAAGGCGCTGTTGTATTTTCAGAGCCCTGTTTTTGGAATTGTTTTATGGTTCCAAGTGTGTGCTGAGGAATACTAACCTCCACAAGAAGGACAGGCTTAATCCTAGTACAGCCAACTCAGCTCTCCATCTTGCACAGACAGATAATTTGAACACCATGCAATTCATTGAGCAGAGGGTGTTCAGACACAGCATTAAAAATAGAGTGAAATGGCTTTACAGCATTTTTCTAACTGTAGCAATTTGCTATAGCAGTTCCTGGGCTAGACACTCCCCTTCTCTCTGTTCCTTTTTAAGACACTGGATTGCTGTTAGTGCCACGTGGCAAATTTCTGTGACCTATCAGGATGAAAACAGATGTATAAAGATAAAATGAGAGATGCTCACAAACGCCTGCAATCTTCAGATAAAGGCAACACACAGAATAAATGCAACTTGCTTAAATAACATGATTTTGATTTAAAAATTCAACTTCATTTCACCTGATACTGCTATTCAGATGGATAAACTTTATTCAAAAGCAACCTGTTCTTTATGGGTCTTTGTGTCGCGTGTGCTTATTTAAAAAAACACTTTGCTATGCTTCAGTATCTTGATTTCACATCTCCTGGACTGAAAGAGGAGTTGCTTAGTACCACTGTCACCATGGTGTGAGAATCCTCAAAAATGGCCATACAGGAGGAGCAGTACTGCAAGCCCTGCAGCTAGCACAGCCTGTAGCCACACAGGGGGCATTTCAAGTAAGTCACTCCAAGCAAGGGTAGAGTGACATGATGCTGTGCTGTCACCCAAAGCTTCTTCCACCCTGGCGAACCCTAGCACAAGTACTGCTCGTTTGGTGTGGGCTTCGGTGAAGAATTTGATACGTGATTTCCTACTGCAGTCAGATAAACAGGAATAGTATTTCCTGTATCACTTCCTCTGCTTGGAAGATGGTGTGGAAGCTTCAGCTGCTTTTTCCTGATACGTAGGGAGGAGGCAGACAAGGAGGCAATACGTAGAAAGCTGGCAGAAGTACAGTAAGAGAAAATAAAAGCAAGAGTAGAGAAAAGAAAGCAGGCATCGAGGCTGAAAGAAGACTGAATGTCACAAACTTGCAAAGGTAATGGTTAGTAAACTAAATCAGCTACTGTAAGAGTCACTAAAAGAGGAGTAGAAATATGTTTTTAAACAGTTTAGTGTAGTTAACGCATGCAATTAAAGAATTGGCCTTAAAAAGAAAGGAGTCTTATACAAGTAACTTTACTGCCTGATTCCAAGGGAGTGAGCAGAGCTCTGCTGGATAGGGCAGGAAGGAAGCAAAGAGATTAGTAGAGATTGAACAAAGCAAACGGGAGGGCGGGTTGGAATAGGAGGAGATGGATGAGGAAGGGAATATTATTTTGTAGAGCAATACAGTACTTTGCTGGGTCACAGCCAGTTTCTGAATGCACCTCAAACTCTTATTTCCCATTTTCTCCCAGCTGGATAGATAACTGCCTGACTATAGAATTGTATTAATCATTTTTATGTCTATGATCTCTAATGCCAGCACAAGGAGTGCTGTTAGACAAAGCTGTGTCTCACCATAGGCTACAAGAACAGAACAGGACCACCTTCCCCTCCTGTATTTGAGATCAGTCTCTAAGAAAAGCACAGGAAACATCAGGAATTCCCAAGGATCGATGGGGTAAGATATTCCTATCGTTTCAGGCATATATATTGTATTCTCTCCCCAAGCCTTTCATACACAGCCTGATTTATTAGCCTTAGTCAGCATTCTATCTTGTAGACCTGCCAGAAAATCACAGTGGGATGAAACATCTGGTAAATTTGCTCAAATTCTATTATGAAATATCTTCAAGTTTCAATGAAAAGTAAACAAGTCATTGTCTTTAAAAAGTGATTCGCTTTGCTGTCAAAAAACACTGGCAATCAGCAATAGTCCTCTTTTCAGGGCTGTCAAAGGAGAATAGCTCCAATTGTGAACCACTCTGGGCCAGGTAGAAGATCATGTATATCGTTGCTGGTTCAGTGAAATTTAACTTCTTCACCAATATCTGCTCTCTCATTGCCATGCAGTGACATTTTAAGAGCAGCCCTGGGGATGCACAGAGAGCATGGGGCACAGCAGGCTTGTGTCTCCCCAGCAAGATGGGGTGCTGCAGAGACTCCTTGTTCAGTAAGCACTGAACTGACTGAGCTGCATGCAGTTTAGCAGTGTGTAGGTACAAGCCTTCTCAGAGCCAGCTTAAGGATTTCTAACGTAGTACAGCATGGTGCCTTCCAGGTGTTACCAAGTGAGAAAATGCAAACTGTAGTGGTAAACAGCTACAGCCTGTCAAGCTGCATTCAAGAAAAGGAGATACTTAACAAATGCTCTGTATTATATTTCTCTGTCCTGGCTCCAAGCTTATGCAGATCCATTGGCCCAAAACTCCCACATTATCCTTCCATGTAGGGCAGGGGCAGAGGCCATTATTTCAGTCTCTAAATTGGAACAACACCTATAGAGAAGCTGCTCTTGGTTTCTGCAGGTGAATTCCAGCCCTCCTCAATCGCTTGGGATGTTTGTGGAGAGAGGTGAATGTCCCCCACCAAAGGACTCTTCAGCAGTAGTTTAATTTCTACAGAAAGGCATTCCACTCTTACAATCAGCAGCCTTAATAAGTGATTGTGCTGCAGGAAAAGAATCTATTGGTAGGTCAAACTACAGCACTGACTGTATTCATTCACAGGGGATATTTTTTAATTGGTGAGGAGCCCTTATAGAGCCATCTGACTTTCCTACATACCTGTGGTGCATGGTATATTTGAGACAGATTTAGCTAGAAAAGGACAGATCAAAAGATGGTGAGCACATTATAGATCATTATGGAAAACAGAACTGCACTAAGAACTAGTCCATCTGTAAAGGAGCAGATACATGCATTTAGGGCAGGTTGTGCACTGAATAATGGTATAGCAGGGAATATGCTTATCTGTGCAATCCACACAACACTGTCTGCAGTCAACACATTCCTATGTGCGCTGGCATGAGCCATTTGAAACTGATTTTCCATTTATGCCAATTCTCATGTTACACCGTGCCAGGCTGCTGGAGCTTAGACACTGAATGAGGCAAATCTCTGCCACCTTCTTTGACTCAGGGTGACTCCAGGACAACACAAAGTACTTAGAGTAAAACAAGATAAGACATAAAGTGAAAAAACCAAAACAATTGTATGTGCTGTCAGAGCTGGAATTTCTATGGGAATGTGTGATACAACTGGAGAAGATTCATAAAGTCCCGCAGACAGTAATGTGGCTGACAAAAGGGGAGCACCTGTCAGAGCTGGGAACTTTTTTTGGGCCGAGGCTAGTCCTGAGGAAGATGATATTTTTGTAATTCTCATTTAATCTGGGCAAAAAAAGGCTGAGTGGGGAGGGGTAATACAGAAACAGGAGCAGAGCTGCAACCAGAAAAGATTAAAACATCTCAGAGACATGTTTAGAAACAGTCTGCAAAAGAGGCCTCTGTCAACAGAGATAAATTTTGGACCAATCCAATAGCAAGGCACTAGTCTCAGTTGCAAAGGGTGCTTCTGAGAAAGCCATTTGAATCAGGCAAGCAGAGGAAGTCAGTCAGTCCAGACCAGAACTGACGGGCAGAGGACAGTCCTCATCTGTTGCAGGCAAGAGAGAAAATATAAACTACCATGAAAAAAGAGACTAGAAACAGAAAGGTGCAAGGAACTCATAGCTGGAGCTGACTGAAAAACAACACATCAAGCTATGGACAATGCCTATCACTTGGAGAAGAAGCCCAAGAATATCAAGGAGTTCATTTGAACAAGATCACAGCATGGAAATCACAGCAGTGCCAGAAATAGTGACTTCAGCAATGAAAGAACCACCACAGATAAAAAGTGAATGGATAAAAAACCCCTCCCATTTACCAAGCAGGACCCTTCGCTAATCCCCACTGAGGGAGGATGTGAACTGCATGCTTGAATAAATAATGAACTGGGAAAGAAAGAATATGCGATAAATAGTACCATGGAGAAAAGTACACACTCCAGGAAAGAACACATGCCAAGGCCCTGATCTCAACAGGGTGAACCAAATGTAGAGGTAGGGGAGCAGGGCATCTGGGGGAACTGCGCAGAGCAGGCTAACTGCTAGGCTGGCACCACTTCCAGAGCTCTGCCGGAAAGGAGAGACAAAAGCGAGGAGGAGGAGGAGGAGGAGGAGGGATGAGACAGATAACAAAGGCATGGCAGACTGTCTCTGTGGGGAAGAGCCAGGACTGGAGGCACACTGGTCAGCCATACAAAGACTAGATGCTAAACTTTTACTTCTCCAGTGAAGTGTGTAACTGAAGTCACCACAAAGTTAACAGAAAATGGGATTAAAATATTGCTCATTTCACATTCTAGTGCATTGTGTTTCCAATTAAGTTCTTTTTCCCACAAAACAAAACAAAAACAAAAAACCAGAAAATCCTCATTTTCTTGTTGTCTCTAAGAAAATATGTACAAGTGCTGCATCTGCCATCATACCACACTTGAGTAATGTGTCCTGATTGTCACATTTGGAGGAGATAGGGCTCTGTGTGAGCAGACACTAACTCTCTGCAAATGTGTAACATAGATACAGTGCACTTCTGAAATGTTAAAACTAAACAAAGGGTTATTGCCTTGTTCAAGATAACATAATTCCCCTCTGCCAAGCAGTGCTAACAGAGCAGATCAGGCCTGTCACCTACTTGCCCACTCCGACATGTCAAGGGGCAGCTGCAATCACATTGCCCCAGGCAGCCTGCAGGAGCCTCTCTCTCTCTGTCCCTCTTCCTCACCTTTCTGCCCCGTTAGGAAGAAAAGGCCACAAGGTAAACCAGCAGAAAGAGTACAAGCAGTCAGAGGCCTCCCTCGCAGGGGTCCCAGAATTCATTCTGATCCAATGGATTGGCAGAAATCCAACCTCTTCCAGGCTCAGAGACTCTGGGAAAGAGCAGCAGGGAGAAGGAGATGGACAGAGGGTGAGGAGCGAATAAGTGTGAGAAGGCTGGGGGCAGTGGGGTGAAAGAGCTTTTTCAGAGCTCCTGTTGATGTAGGAGCTATCTCCTCCCTCCGCTTGTCAGACTAGGCTCTGGCAATCTTCTTTCATTCCTTTCTCTAGGTGCCATCTCAACAGAACATTGTTTTCATGACTTTCCCTGTAATGACAGTTTACTCTAAACAACAAAACTAACAATGACTAACCAGGAAAATACAGCCGAGCGGGGAAAGCTCTTTTCTACTCTGAATGGTCTTTGGCCATTATTGGCAGATGCTCAAGAGCCAAGCCCCAGCCATGAGAAAGCACCCTCTCAGCTGTCCCACACCTTCTATCCTCCACTCCAGTTCCATATGTCATCCTCAGCTTGCACAAGCCTCTGGTATCGGGCTCCTATGAGCAGTAGCGACAAGTGGGAGGCAGAATAGAGGACAGAAGGGATGGGCAAGCTGTATTTACTCACCTCAGTTCCTTGTAAAGCTACCATTGCCTTGCTTTTTGTCATTTTCCCCACTTTCCTCTCTGACTTTGAAGCATCAAGATTTGCACAAGATGGAATAAGGATTTTAAAACGCTTTAGGGATATAATCAATATAAATTAATGGATTTTTTTTTCCCCCCAGGGAAGCACAGGCTCCACACTTCCTTCTGTCTTTTCTTGCAGCCCCAGGCATTTTGTTCTCTGGCAAAAGCTCCCCATTGAAGTGCATGGTATTTTCTGGGCACTATATCTTCAGTATATTCTTTGCAGCAGTGTAATTTTTTTGATAGTCACTCGAATAATCAGCAGTCAGTGTTAAAATACATTGTACATTGACACCCCTAACCCCCAAGAAGCAGCAGAAGATGAAGAGGGAAGCCTGCAGTTCTTACTGGACTCATTTTCTGTCCTTGAGAACTAGCTCTTTCTTTTCTACATACAAGTATCCCACACGGTTAAAGCCAGCCCTAGTTATCTCTAGCCAGCTCTTGTTCCCATTTCTGGGATCATACAACTGAAGTATGGGGGCTGATTAGGCTAGTAAGAGAATAATGTGGCTTTCCAAAGTTGTCCCCAAATGAGTTGTTTGCACAACAGCTCTCTGTGTTCCTGACCTGAACACCTCCTCAGATGTGGCAATACTTAAAAAGAGCAGTAGAAATTGTTCATTTGCACATCTAAGTTAAATGTTAAACGTTGACCACAAGCCTAGTAAAGAAGCTGGCTGCTTTAGGTCCTGCCTTTTCAATACCAGGATGTATTTTATAAATAATTTAACAAGACATAAGAAATTAAGGAAGGAAACACAGAGCCAAGTCTGAAGGAAGGAAAGACTGTTCTCTTATCACAGCTGAAACAATTTACTTTTGTTACATGTAGTTATATTATTTTTAAGTACTCAGCTTTTTTAATGCTAATTCAAGCTTGCTGTTTCTTGCTGACAGCCAGCCATATGTGACCCCCTGTTCTTTATAAACATTACACACCATGCAAGATTACGTGGTCACAGACAATGGGTTTTTTTCCTTCCTGTAAAACTAAATTCTATCAGCCTGAACCACTGGCTTTCTCTCTCCTCCTGCTCAGAACTTGCAGCATCAGAGGCTTAGATGTAAAGGATTTTTCAGTCAGGACTGTGTTTTTCAGGAGGCTCCTTCTGCTTCTCTGTAATTTCAGGCTGTTGTTTCATTCTGTCCTCTTGCAAGACTACAGCTACTGCCACCAAAAGTTAAACTGAAAACCAGGAGAGTTGGTAATCTCACCTGTGACTATATAATGGCTTTTAGATGGTTTGTTGAAGTACTACCATCCTCCTTTAGTCTTTCCTACCTGGTAAGCAGGAGCACTTTTAAAGTCCTCCCCACTTTTAAAGTAGCTTGTAGCACACTGTGACAGCTTTTAAGAGAATATAGTAACAAAAAGAAACCATAGTGGCATTTTTAACTCGGGAATTTCCGGCTTTGCTTTTGGGCAAAGCAATACAGTCAAACGATGGCTCTGCAGGCACATATAGAGGCCTGATCAGAAGAGACACTAAAGTACCCAGCAGCACAGTGAAATAGGATGCTCAGAACTTCAGGCAAGACATTGCATACCAAGTAGAAGCTGACCCAGAAATCAAAGGGATAAGGCTTAGGCTGAAACAGAGTGGTGAAATGAGGCCAAATGGAAACTCGGTCTTACCGTAGTCAATAGGTACTCTCAGACTCAAAGCAGAACATCTCATGAGAGAGAGAGGAGAAGCAGCTTTTCAGAAATAAAACTCTAAAGGAAAATTGTGGGTTTGCCATGAAAGTGATTCAGATAATTGCACTGTTCCTATTTCATTCAGAGAGCAGCCAACCCCTAGGAGCAAGGGGCACCATATGTCCTTAAGAACAAGTGCTTCAGTTTAGCTTTAAACATGAGAGCAGTTTCACTGAGGATGAGGACCACAAAGGGTCTACTGCTTGCTGAAACACTGACATTCCTTCTGAAGGTGTTCCCTTTAGATATACAACAATGAGCCTTCATTACTTCCTTTCTCTTAGGTTTGCTATGTGGTCTTGAAAAAGCCAAAATTGGACTGGAGTATTTTGTCATTCAGCAGATTTAGAGGAATAAAGGCAATCAGTGAGGTAAATCACTGGGAGAAAGGACATAAAAAGAAGAATGAATGTCTATGTAACTAAAAGCTATGAAACAGGTATTTGAGACAAGAGGTGGACAAGAAAGTGCAGGAATAAAGCTAAAAGAATAAAACTTGGCTACGAAAAGCTGAAAGGAGAAGAGGAAAAAGATTATCAAGGAATAAAGACAAATAAGAATTTTTCAAATATATAGGAAGCAACATGTCAGCAGGGCATCTGAGAGTGCCAGGGTTATTTGGTAACAGAAGAAAAAGATTGCAAAAACCTGAAATGAAATCTTTACCAAGTGGTTATAAGTAAGGATGTAGGAGAGAGAATTACTTTTTCCACAAGAAGGGAAAAATACTCAAAGAACTCCGGGTCACAAGTAAAAAGAATAAATAAATTACAGCTCTGCATAGTACAGATAGTGTCATCGTCCCAACCAGTCATAGATGAGGTGGGGAAGTCTCCTAAGAGTGAATTTTAAACATATTCTGTGAGAACCAGGAGCAGAAGAAAAATAGGTTCCTATTACATTCAACCATTGTACTCATCTGTTCTACATGAGGCAGAAATCTATATAACCCAGCAATCTTAGGCACTGTGAGAACAGAGATCATCCTCAAGAAACCATTCTTGTGCTATTTTATTGCTCTGGTGCTCTGGTCTCAGGGAAAGACAGGTTTTGTGCGTGCGGACAACAGCTCACAGCTGGCCCTGCTTCATACCACAGGGCGGCTGCAGGAACAACAACCAGCAGTGCTGGTAATTCAGGAATGGATTTCTGGGTGTTACAAGGTGGACCAAGCTCACCTATGGGTCCATTCAGTGACTTGCACTGGAAGCATTCACAATGATCAGAGCTAAGCTACAAACAAAAAACCACAAGGAGCAGAGTAGCGTCTCTGAGACAGAAGAAGCTTCAGGAAAAATTGGCAGAAACTGCATAATCAAACTCTACCCACTGTTCTTATTCTTTCTTAAAAAAAAATACTTTTTTTTTAATTTAAGGACAGGATATTCACAAGGCATATAAGCACATGACAAGAAAAGGACCTCCTCATTTGTCCTCTCCTTGAGAGAGTTACAAAGCGCAAGGGCTGATGTGCTTTGAACAAACCTTATCTGGATTCTTGTCCCAAAGAGAAAACATTGCCAAATGGCTATCAACAGTGTGCACTCTCTGAGCTGCCTAGCCCTTACCTTTTATTCAATCTCATACTTTATTTAGCCTTTGAAAACAAAATGTATGGGCATAGGGTTGGAATCAACGTATTGCAGCAGCTTGGGAAACGCTGAAGAAATAATAAATTGTCAGATGCTGATGTTTTCTCCTTAAAATGTTTTTGCTCAGCTCAGATTTTCTCTCTGACATCTCTCTATGCTTCCTGTTAGAACACAAGGTGACCTTTCCATGCTTAATTACCCAAACAAAATACACAGAACATTAATGCCAAAAATGCCCCTTGTGCATTCTACTACATTTGCAGATGTTTGAAATAATCTAACCTAATCTCTTCTTTTTCAGGTTAGGGTGAATATGGTGTGAAATAACCAGAAAAAGTAAACAAGAGAAAGGAGGATGGACAAACATATGTTGACAAATACAAGCTAAGAGATGGAGTCTGTGTGTGCGTGCACAGTAAACTGTTCCCCAGTAGAGTTTGACTCTATTCTGAAACAGATGCTTGATGATAGGGCTTTGCCTTTATATAGCAATGTTCATGTGAGCATCTCAAGGCATCCCTCAGTCACACGCAGCAGTGTGGCACTCAAAAACTACCAGTATAATCAGAAGAGTAAATTGTTTCATATGGTCTGGATGATTTATTCTTGTTCATCACAAAAAAAATCAGTGAAGAAGCTGGGAACACAACATGGGAATCACTACTCATGAGGCTCTAATTATCGTCTCTGCTCTTCAGTCTTCACCCCTGCAGACTGCACAGTGGGAATTCCCTGCTGCGTACCCTGGGAGGATGTGGTCCTTTCACCAGGAGCAGATGTCTGCCTCAACTCCGCTCAGAGCACACCTTCACTGGTGCACCTTTGCTAGCAGGGACTGAAGCACCACCTTCTCACCTCACTTCCTGTAATTTGTGGCATGTTTTCACCCGACCTCCAGTATTTGAGCATTTCACCTGCTTCTTATGCAATGAGGTAATTTAGCCGTGGTGGCACAGAGGCAAATGGAGCTCCAAATCTATTCTTGCAGGAAGCAGTGAGACTGTGGGTATCCTGAGTCTCAGCTGGACCCAACCTGCCTTCATGCCACATTCAAATAAGAGAAGCAGGAGCCACTGCCATGTCCCATCCACTTCCAGAGGTCCCCCATGATCAGATTTCTGAGGCAGGTACGTGCCTTGGGGCTCTCAGCTAGTTCTCAGATGAAGTGTTAGGTCAGAGCTTAACACATCATGCAGATCTTCAAGCAAAGGTCTAAGAAAACTCTTCAATAGGCTGGAAGTACAGTAAACCTCAGGCATGCTTCAGAGGAGCTAAACTGTGGCAAATAAAACATTAAAACCTATTTCTATATGACAAGGCACTTAAGTACTTCGGCTAATTAGACTGCTTGATTGGCTGACATTCCTAACACTATCGTTTTGCACACAGGGTGCCTCATGCATGAATGAAGATGATGTTTAAAGGCTTTGCTTTTTGTCAATGCTTTTTCTGTTTCTTTGTGGAATAAGCAAGTTCATATTAATTTCCCTAGCATTTTGATTTCAAATGCTCTGAGCACCTAATAAATTAAATTACCATTTATTTAGTTACTATTTTGTTATTTAAGAACTTAATAACAAACATATGTAGTGACCTGAACTTGAATTACAGAATTCCTTATTTGCAGTCCAGATATCAAGATAGAATAGCTCAGCTTCACTTCACAGCCCTCTAGCCTGGTGCCCAAATGGACACAGAAGCAATTGAGATCATTCAAATGGAGATACCCCCAGGGTGCCATATGCATTTAGAGAGAACAATTGAGAAATAAGAGGAACATTTAATACAGGAGAAAAATGTCCCTTAGGCAAAGATTTCACTAGGCACTAGAGATTTGTGGGATAGTGCCTTTCCTGCACAAATGACACGATTCAGTCTTCAGCTCCCTGTTGTGCAAGCAGCCCTAGAAGCATTTCTAAACCTACCCTCTGTCCCACATGGAAGAATTAAGATACTGTAATTATACAAATAATTTCTCTCGTCTTTCACTAAAATACTACCAAGCTTTTATACAACATCCTTCACGGAAGATGGTGATGACACATCCAGAGGTAGGCAATTCCCATCTCTCTTTTCTGGATGACAAGAGGCATGCAAAGGGCAGAGCTAGATTAGGAGGAGGAGATACCCTCAGAGTTTTTATGGTGAATTCAAAATAATTAAGGTCATCTTCTTATTCCTAGTGCAAAGAGGTCTGCATTTACTTAGATCCCAGGCATTTCACAGGGAAATATAATTTGGCCTAAGTGATGTTACCAAAATTCCCAGAGGAGTTCTTGGGTACACTTCTATGCACACAAGCATACAGAGACCTCCTCTATTTCTGCTCTGCAGTGGCTGTGTAAAAGCATGGTTACAATTTGGAGGCCAGTTCTCAGTAGGTTGATCTAGCATGTATCATCCTGCAGCAGCACTAGTTCTGTGAACCTCTGAGAGTGTGTACCAGCTAATGGCTTAGCAACCCACATGAACTACAAGTTTCCTCTCTGATTGGAATAACAGTCTTGAAAAACTTGCTTGTTTCCTGAGAATGTAATAACAGTCCTTGACATATTCACTGGAGTGACGCAGATCCTAAAGGTGATGATAAATCTCATCCAACCAACTAATTTCAGATTATCTACAAAGGTTTAAAAATAATTAGGCTGACTCACCTTTGACTATGTTGGTAAAAAGGCACTGGCCACCTTAGAGATGGAACAAGGCAGAACTCTTCTCTGATATAAACCTGGCATAAAACAGCATTTGGGAAGACTAGTAAGGAAAAGCATTCAGTTGGTGGTGTCAGGATTTAAATGGTCCTTGCTTGGGTCTCATGTTCTTTGAAGGGTCAGAACCCCAGAGAATTGCAAAGGCAGAAAGGACCTCCAGAGATCACCTCCCACACAGCAGGACAAATGCACCTATGAGTCTTGATGGATGTTTGTCCAATCTGTTCAACAGTGCTCTAAGCCAGCTGAGGACTTGGTCCTTGACTTTATCTCAATCCCCAAGATAAGTGAGAAATCAGGCATGTTTTCTGTATACACTGACATGTCAGAGAAATTAAAAATGCAATGGATTTTCATATCAGACTGTTGAGGACTAATTACAACAGTGCTTTCCAGCAAACCAGTGATTGTAGGCTAATTTTCTGTTATGAAACAGAAACCAGGGTTAATGAGGCTAATTGTGTTTACCAGTGTTTCGAACAAAAAGGAAGCCAACTCAATTTTGAAGCGAGTCCTTTGTCAGGAACAAATTGAGGAAAATTGCTACAGTTGTATCAGCATTTCCTAAAATTGCTTAGTATCATGCTTGGGAAACTAACACTATAGAACACAATCTAGTGGTGTTCTGTGGTACAGAAAGTGAAGCTTATTAAATAGTAACTATATCGAGTTTCAAATGCGTGGCTGTGTGATGTACAGTGATGGTTGAGCTGTTGAAAGCAATGCAACAGGGAGTCATTAATAAAGCGAGTGACCCTCATCCCAGTCTACTGAGGTACTACAAAGAGAAAAAATTAAGAAATCAAGGTACGTAGCAATATCTGCCAGACAAATAAAAGCTTCAAGTTCTGTGTCTCATCCATGACTGATTAATTAATTACAGAAGGTGGACTAGTAAAAAATGAACGCATTACTGCAAAGCAAAATTCAGCAGCAGTTAGAAGTCATTTAGGAAAAAAAAAAATCAGTTTAGGCTCTCTTGCTACAAGCTGATAATTCTAATAATTACTTAGAAGAGTCAAGCGACTTCAGTGACAGAAGACATAAGCAATATCTGCAGCATAGTACAAGCAGCTGCTGCTGGGAAACTGTCATTCCCACCAAATACGCCTCAGCAATAGTGCTCCTGCTATTCCCTTCCCAGTCACTGTTGAATCCCCAACCAGGCCAAACAGCAATGCTTTGGTTTTGCAATGTAACCAACTGGAACTAAAATGCAGCCGCATTCATTTGCACTCCAGACTGGTGCCCAAATTCAGCCAGCATGTGCTAGAAAGACTATGAAGGCTTTCAGCTGCAAAACATATGGGCACAATAGCTGCACTTTGAACTTACTGCAAAATCCAGGCTGTCTTGCCCCTCTGTGTGCTCAAGGCACAAGCATCTTGGGATTTGCAGGCAGGCTCTGCTCTGTTGCAGGGGAGAACTTATGTGGGAGAGATCTAAAGAAAGTCCACATCCAGACATATGTCTGTCCAAAGAGCAGCTCCTTAGGAGGGCAGCGAGTAAGAAAAAAAATTATAGTGTGCCAGACAGCAGGGACAGCAAGCAAGAAAACAGACAAGCAGAAGAGGTCCTGTGGGGAAAACATGGAGCTAAGGAAGGAAAGGAATTAATGTGATAATACATCAACATAAGAGAGAATAAGAAACATATGGAAAAAGGGGGGAATCTAAAGATTAAGCACAAATAGGGAGACATACTGGTTAAAAAAGGCAACAAAAACGTGCATAACATTAAGGTCAGTAAAGGTCACTAAATCCTTGGCCTACATTTTCTATCAGAATATCAGTGCTGGGAGAAAGGGGGTGAGGGGAAGCAAAGAGAGTCTTGAGACAGCAGTGGGGAGCACCTGGCCAAGGTCTCAACTTTTCTAGTGAAAAGCCCATTTGATGTCTTTCAGTTTAAAGTTATAGCCAGCAGCTATCCAGCTCCAGCGGCTTTGCTGATCTGGGGCCTTTTGCAGACTGTAATGTGTTCACTGGAATCGAAGCTTCCCTTTAGAAAAATGATGTCTGCAGCCCTTCTGGTTTGCCAAGATATAGCCTTCACTATGTAAATCAATGCTCTGCTGTCTTGTTGAATCTACAGCCTGAGGTATGAACATCTCCCATTCATCTTAATGGGATGTTAACCTCAAAGCCTCATTGTGACTCTCTGAATGCTAATACTATATTAAACAAGTTGTTTAACATACAAATGCTGGGTTTAAGTCACTCACATTTGTACAGGAGAACTGGATGGATCTGACTGATTTTGCATCTGAGGACCTACAGAAAAATAGCATGAAGAAAACAAATACCTGAATTTCCAATCACTGGTCGTCTCTGCAAATCAATTTCATTTTGGTTTAAAGATGCAGGGAAAGGCTTATGTTTAAATAACTGTTGGTTCTCCCTATTTATCATCTCCTGGTGAGTGAGTGATCTGTCTGATTTCAGAATTTCTATTCTCTCTCACAAAGCTGGTGTCAGTACTACTTGGGTATACAAACCTTTTGATTCACTTTTCTGGGCCAGATTCTGCCTTCTTTATTCATGTTCTCTGCTCTTGAGAAGACCTCAATCAGGACATGTAAGAAAGAGCTCAATGATGAGGAACAGTGGGGTTTCAGAAGGCATCAAGCCCCTTGCTCTCACATACAGTCTAACGGCACTGCTTCATGGGCAGAGAGAGATCCAATGCTGCAAAGCACAAAGGGGTGAAAACTCTAGGTTTCCAGAAGTAGCTGGCGGTTACCAACGCTTCCATTGTTCAGCTCTCAAGAGAAATTGCCTGAAAGTTTGCAAATTGCTAATATCCTCCCTGAAATACCTTTGAAAGCCTCACATTTAAGTAACCAACACCTTTGGCCCCCAAGTTCCCCAGTAGCTCTAGAAATTCATAGGTAAGAGCCTTACCCAGAAGTCGTAGTCAAGCCCCTACACTTTGGCGTTGAATAAAGATTTCAGTATTGGGCTTACTATCAGAAATGAACACACATCCATCAAAAAATAGATCAAAAGACAAATGAAGCTGCTTGCTCAGATAAAGCCCTTTTCAAGAAGTTACAAGGGGGAGGGGAGGACCATGCAAGAGGATTTAAAGAAATGTCTGTTGAAAGATAAAATAAGCCAGACACTGTGATGAAGAAAGCGAACAATGAAACGGAATCCAGTGCAGACAGATCAAGTGAAAGAAAACCACATTACTATTTACAGTAAAGATCACTAGTCTAAAATGTATAATTAGAAATTGACACACAAAGATAAAAGTGACCAGTGAATGCTGCTGTAATCAAAAATAATACAGCATTGTATATATTAAAAAAAAATTCTAACACTCTCCAAAAATAGGGACAATGGGGCTCATTAATAGAGTCTTCATCTGAACTAAACAAGATCCCTTTATTCACATCGCAATTTTTCCTGGCCTGCCAAAAGAAACCCTCACAAAAACTTGTCGAAGTGCAGCCCCCCCTGCCCCACACATCTGTGCCTAGCTGATGTTTAGTTGCAGACAGGACAATGATGTCCAAAGAAACCCATTCACATTTCAAAGACTCTCATTTTCACATGAGCTTGTGTTGGGCTGTATCTGGAAATACAGCACAGCACCTGGGCTTTTCTCTTTGTGCGAGACAATGCCTCTCGATGCTTCTGCACTCCACTTAGTGTGCACACATATCTTTGGCTGAAATACAGATGTTCAGTGAATATGTGGGACAACACATTACAGTGGAAAATACTGAAGTATGAGGAGTAGTGAGAGGAGATATTAACATTTGAGTAAAATTTGGAAGTCTCAAAATATCCGCTTAGGAAAGTGTCTTTTTGCTTGATTTCTTAAAAAAAAAAAAAAAAAAAAAAAAAAAAAAAAGTAAGGAAAAAGAAGTTCACAAAAATAAATAAACAAACTCAAAACCAAAGAAAAAACCCAGTTTCTAGCAATGCAAGCAAGTTCTTTGCTCTTGGTTATCATCTAGTATTATTTGCATGCTGGTATCCCAAGCAGACACAGAGTCAGAAACAGTTGCTATTTTGAACTTGTAATTGGTTACAGATCAGCCTTCCATGGAGGTGCTAAGTGAGAGGGTTTGTACCTAGCCAGAGTCCCAAGGGACTCACCAAAAATTCAGCTGTGAAAGCAAGCAAATCTACAAAAAGGGGCATGATCAGGTTGCAGCTATACCATCATAACACTAGAAAAATACAACTTAGTATGTTATTTGCTACTATTTCCAAACGTGATAATATACTAACAGTATTTTGTCCTTAATAAGGTACTCCCAAGGGCATTCATGGCTGCTGATATTGCCCTATTCAATCTCTACAGTGTGAAATTATTCTGGAAAGGCCAGAGCTGGATTGTTTCTGGTCTCTCTGGACTGTAAGCCTACCAGAAACAATGTGATCTGCAAACCTGTCTCTGAGCAACCACCAGCTCTTCCTGTTGTGGTACAAAGAATAATAAATATTGTTACATTGCCCTAGTTTTATCCTTATTGTGTCTCTTAGGTGCCATTTTACACCACATGGAAAAACAGTCATTGAGAAAAAGGATGGAAAAAGAAGTTGAGAGATTTATACCTAGTTTCTGGATTTAATTTGACCTTGCCCCCTATGCAGGGTTTGCGGATTATTGGTTTTTTTACCATAAGCAGCCAAGTGCTCTCTCAATTCACGTGTACGGCAAAGAGAAATGTCAGTGCTCAGCACCTCTGAAAAGTTGATGTAAGATAGTCCAAGTCCTACAGGTTTAATATTTCAGACTTATTTAAAAAAAACCAAGTGCCAGTAAGTCTTCTTCACACAGTACTAATTTTGCACTACACTTTTTTCTATTTGTCCAAAATGGTAATTAATAATTGCATAATTAATGCAAAACAGAGGCAAACATAAGACAGGAAGTGAAGTCCAAACCCCCTCCAAATATTATATTTATATATTATTTGTCTTTTATTAAATATACACTACACCCCAGGCACTCTCTCAGTATTTGCAAGCACCCTAACAAATATTCACCAAATTCACACCTTAAAGAAAAAAAAAAAAAGGAGAGAGAAAGAAGTAGATAGACAGAATATATGAGTGAGTCAGGAAAACAGTTATCTAATCTTGAATCAAACTTTATTTTACTGGAAACAAAAAAAAGGAGTTCTTGCTTTCCAAAACTGCTTACAGCATACTAGCAATTGCTAGCAACCTTCCTGCCCAATAAGCCTTTATAAACATTTTCTTCACCTCTGAAAGTCTGCAAGCCATCTATGTTGATGAAATGGTAAGGAGGAAGGATGATAGTGGTACACGAAGAACATCGTGGCAGTTCTATACACTCTCCTAATGGAAAATACCTACAGTACTGAGTAGGAAACACCTGAAGTTGCATATATGCTCCAATAAATATCATAAAATCTAAATAGCAATATATGAAGATAATGGGATTCATGCTTTTCTTACTGAAGTCAACAATACTTTTAACACTGACATCAGTAGGAACAGCACTGAGGCCAATAAATTATTATAGACACTCCTGAGAGAAGCATTTCCAGCAGTTGCCTGTAGTAGTTTGGATGAGCAGCCCTTTAATGAAGACCTTATTCTTCCAATTAACTTGCCCTAAAAAGTCAAATACAGTATTTCAATGGGACAGGGGAAAAAAAGCTTTAAAGCATTAAAGCACCTATCTCCAAACAACAAAAATCAGATTCCCTTTACACCATGCAGGCTAGGAAAAAATAGATATTTTAACAGAAAAATATTTCACTTGTTAAAATTTTTTCATCATGCTGAAACATCTCCCCATCTTGTTCTGAATTTACACCTATAATGTGAGTTTAAATTAGCATATGATCAGTCACCAAAGATGTCAAGTGCATTATCCAGATTAGTCAAGTATGAAATACTATGGAGAGAAAAATATTTCAAAGGAGTTGTAAACTGACCTAGTTTCACAGCCCGTTGTTCCAAATTATCAGGATTTCACTAACGATTGTATTTGTTTCATCTTGTCAGAATGACTAGCAGCTTATGAATTACATTGATCTACTGGTGAGAATAAATTGTAGAACCCAGTGACTTCTGTCAAAGTAATATACTTAGTTAAGACCTTTCTGTTGTATACCTTTGTTGGCATCTCCAAAATTAAAATTCAAAACTTAACAAAAGCAGAATTCCCTAGGAATCTCAAAGCGTCAATTGGAACTTAACAATTCTTTCTCATTTCGTATTCAACACTAAACCCAAGGTCAGTTAACAAAGTATATTCTGTGAATAAAAGCATAATTATTGGTATAATCTGCAGTGCAAATGAAAGAAAATCATTACTGCCTAATTAACAGTACATATGTCAAGAATTCAGTAAGAAAAGTAGACTGAGAAATAAAATAATAATAATTTTAAAAACTAGAAGCTTTTTATCTTCTGCTCTGAACAGAAACCACAGGCCCCGTATGTTGCCTAATTTCTTTTATAAATAATTCACTCCAAATTGTGGACATTTTCCATAGCAGACATTTAAATCTCAAGAAGCTTAGTTCACTAAATAAGAGGAACTTCATTAATCATTCTCAGTTCCTTGAAGCCAATTTTTAACTATGGCTTCTTGCTGAAGAAAAAGAATTTTTTTTTTACTTTAAGGTTCTGTATGAGAACTTTCAATTATATCACCTCTAGGATGTCTGAGATCCTTTAAAATATTTTTATTTTTTAAAAATGAGTACTTTTTAACAGAACATTTCCAAAAGTTCTTTGAAATATAGCAGGATGCAATTCTGGTAAAGTTTAATGTTCTAACAGATGCTGGGCCCAGCACAGTGGATTCACTACTCATGTCAACACTACACTGAGATTCCCAGTTGCATCAGCAGGTGCTTAGAAATGAGTTCCTGGTTCAGTTCTGGATAATCAAAGAAAGCACTAGGAGCTGAACGGAGAAGGCAGCTTATTGTGCAGGGGTACAATCAGTCACCCAAACTCCACCCACCTGCTCTGCCCCACAGCACCTTATTTCCAGTGGTGTTTCTCTACCTGCCCACACCGCAGTGCCTTGCTTGGAGCTCCTGATCACGGTAGCACTGCACTCAGCTATCAACAAACCACACATAAATTGGGGGGACAACTTCCAAAATTAAGGCAATACAAATCACTGGCTTTTTTAAAAGAAAAACAACAACAAAACCACAGCTGTAAAATTATGACACAAAGGACTAGTACAGGATATGACCCTGTAAACTCTCATATAAAGGGATATGGTCTGTCAGTAATCTCAGTGTAGCAAAGAGAGTGTCTTCAGTGTAAAACACACAAATGTTTTCAATTTACAGGACCGGTTCCAAAACTGACATACTTCTTTTTTAAAAAAAAGTATATACTTTTTTTTAAAAAAAGTATAGACCACTTTTGAAAAACACTATTCTCATCATTTTGTTTCAAGTATCAGAAAAATTGTTTATACGTAGAAATATATAATTTCTAAATTAAGATTTCCCAGAGACCCTAATGAACAACATGAAGTTCTAGAACAAGTTGATCTCATAAAAGTCACAACTTAAAGAAAGCTATCACTTACTAAGTTACGATGGAATTGCATCAGCAAACAGGGGTTATCAAAAATAATTTATTCCCACCAGTGTACAAGTTAGTTAAGGCTTGCTTTCCTATCGCATGTCCTATGACTAATGGATTCCACTGGCACTGAGCAGCATGGGGACCTGGAACACTATTAGCAATTTCCCCACACAGGTAAATGTTTGGGATTTTTTTCTAGTTTTAGTTCCCCACTCAACACTGCCAAAAGCTTGTATACAGAGGGTGAAGAAACCAGACACAATAGAAAGCACAATATAACCATCAGTTTTGTAACAAAACAAAGCCTATTTAGAACCACCCCCCCAACTTTACCCTAACAGATGTGACATGCCACAAATCAGGGGGAGAGTGCAGACTGAGGGACAGATTATTGCACACTGGTCTGAGGAGGCAATATTCCCTGGGTGAAACCACAGGCTGGCTGTGGGTCATTACAGCCTTGTCCAGAGATACTGAACTCGTCAGAGGACAGACACAGCATTAGGAAAAATTAACTGTATTAACATTCACTACACTGCCAAGCATTGTTCATCCCCTAGTAAAATGAACTTTGGGTTTTGCCTTCATTAGCGGCCACAATCAAGGAAAACATGTCTGAAATTTGCAGACAATTTTCATGCTTGAGGAGAGACCACTGTCTTATTCTGCAGCACAAGTGCTGTATTATCCTTCACTTCTACAGAAGAAGATCAGTATGAGACACACTGTATGTGACAATTTAAATGTGTGCCCTAGGGCTTAAATCAGCACATTGACAAAGTCTAGTGATACTCGCAATCACAGACAGGATGACCTCACTGCAAAACTCAGAAAATAGGCTACATTTCCTAAATTCAGAGCTGCACAAGGCCTCTTTATAAAAGGTCCTGGGAAGAAGCTAATTTCTTTTTTTAAATTGCATAGTATGGCAACAATTTCTCTAAAGCTTGTAAGTAAACAGAAAATTCTCTTGCCTAAACCAGTTGGTTTCCTTCTAATAAAAATTATATTGCTGAACAATTTTTTAATTGTTTCTGCTCAAACAAGGTATAATATGTGATAATGTACAGGTGACGTGCTCAGATACCATAGAGCAGAGGAAGCACAAGAGGGGAAGTCAACTGTTAACCATCATTTGACCTAATCCAAGGAGTTTTGGGGACTGAGGGTGGATAGACACATGCAGGTGAGGCCATCTGAGAAATTTAGGGGTGAACTTTTCTGGCATGAATAGCAAACTCCCTATGATGTCAGCAGAAGCTAGGGTAGCAATCACAGCATTTGAGTATAGAGGAACGAGTAGTATCCTACCTCAGTGACTGGTGCTCACCACTGCTGCAGAGCAGACCCACTTTTCATGCTGGCTGTTCACTTGGTCTGCAGAGAGCTTCTCTACCAACAGTGAGGTATGCAATCTGGAGTAGCAGCGTAACTTCTCCCAACACAGAAACAGTGCTGTATTGATAGAAAAATGGCCTTGAACCATCATCGCAGCTCATTCCCCTCACAAGAGTTCTTCAAGAGTGGAATCACCATGCAGACACACAGTGTTCTTAAGGTGGTACAAGCCTCTTAGCACACCTACAACTATTCTCACTCAAAAACCAGGTGGTGTCTTTCCAAAGGAAAGCCTTCTTAACTCAGCCAGCCAACCATGTGACACAATCAGGTGGCTGTAATCGAATACTGCTCATTTTGCCTTGCATTTTGAATGGAGCTTGGATAAACTTCTCCTTGTCTTTTCCTCACATCAATACTTGCCTGTACCTCAGAGGGGGATCTGTACCATGGTGTTTCTGACAGAGGCATCACACCACTTCCAACGTGCCAGTGAATATGCCAACATCTGAATCCCATGGCTGTTCCTACAGTAGGCTCTCCCTTTGCTTCTGTCTTACGGGTATTTGCAAGTGCTTGTTAAGGAATATGATCTGGGAGTAGCAGAAGAACATTTCTCATTATTAATCTGTTATTGTCAGCTCCTCATCTATGAAATATGCACAACACAGTGAACCACAATGGAGAAGGGCTCTTTGCCTTGAAAACAACAGCAGAAGTCTGTGCACATATTTCAACACGGAGATTAAATCCATTTAGAAGTATCTTTCAACCAGCTATTAGAGGGGTTTGGAAATCAGAACTCAGCAACTGGATCTTTCTGACTGCGTTCTGCTTTCATGCACCCTGAGAGCTGTTTCTCACATGTGTGCCCATCTCACCAGACACTGTGGGGACTGGCATGTGATTCTGCATTTTGCAGATTCCTTCCGTGCCAATTTATGCCATGGACCACACTTTTCCTTGGCTGCATGGTTATGTGAAATGCCTGTTACTAAGGATTGGGTCCTATACAGCGCAGTGATGCTACAAAGCCAAAGTGCTCAGCACCTTCCAGAAGAGACACATTGCTATTCCAGTATTTTAAGACACTCTTGCTGACAGGCTTGGCCACTTCCATGGGCATGCGTGAGACAAACAGGCTGCCTGCACTGCATTCCTTCTGTTCTCGCCAGCCTCTGTCTATCATCTGTTTTCCATTTCATTCCTTTACCTCCCATTCTTTAAAAGTATCTGTAGGGTTGAAAAGTATCTGCTGGCTTTCCTGGTCTCTGCTGCTGGAAGCGGAGTCATTTTTGTTACTTGTTCCAGGGAGCAGGCCAGAAGCAGCCAGCCAGGGAGAGCATCAAGCCAAGAGGTGGAGTTTTAAGGGGTTTGTGGGTTGTTTTTTCCCTTCTTGCAATCTCTGCCACTTGCCTTGAAATTTTCCAAGCATACCTGGAGCCACTGGGCCTGTCCGTGATGTGTGCTCCTGCACGGTCACAGGCCACTGTGAATCACTGAGCTGGGAACAACTCCCTCCTGCTTGCACTCACTGTTGCCCTGAATTCAGTTAAGAAATTTAATTGATTTTAATTAAAATAATGCAAACTCCTGCCTGATCCTCTCAATTTAGTCTAAGAATAGCTTATTTTGATTTACTTCACACTTGTGCCTCATTGATTAAACCAAAATAAGCCATCTTCATGCTAGAATCATTACATAGGTGTAATCTACTAACCCAGAGCAGGTTTGTCCTTCCAAATGTGTGCAATAACAAAGAGCATACGAAGGCATGCAGTGAGTATTAGCCTGGACTGTGAAACACAACATTAATCTGTCACCCCCTGACCCTCTGCTGTATTGCCAATACGTCAAACATCTTCACTCTGCTTAGCCCAAGCACATTCCATGCACTGTGCTCTTTGTCAATAACCGTTCAAATATTTCTCTGCCAGTAAAAGTCACAACATTTTCCTGCCCCCTCCAGCATCAGCAGAGTTTCTTAGCTCTTCATGAAAATTCAAATGAAAAATATCGACAAGTTTTCATTGCTTTTAAGCACACACTAAAAGCAACTCCATCTGCTTTTCCCCTTCTTTGCAAAGGGGATGCAATGCCTGTGGATTTTTAATTCCACCTTCAACTAAAATTTGAAAAACCAAAAATCTGCTTTATGGGGGCTTTAGGAGAATGATTTCAGAGCTTTTGAAGAACAGCTTAGCTGAATTTTAGCAGTCCTACATGTGCTGCTTTAAGAACAGCTTTTGGATCCTTCAGCAGAAAAGATACTCTGCAAATGGACAATATTTATCATTTGCACAATGCACACAGAAACACAAAACTGACAGAAAAGATCTCCTAAGACAGGACAGTATCCACTTCTGAAGCACAGCTTCCTGCAGCTGCTTCTCAGCACACTCCACCACCTACTACCAAAGTAAAAATGCTAACCTGGGCGGAAGGGGTGAGCTTAGCTTTCAGCATCATTTGTCTAGAAAATACTTTTTTTAATGTTAGTGAGCAAGAGAAAGGAACTGGTATCACGCAACACCTTTGCAGTGTGGGGAAACATGGCCCCAATGCCCTGTCAGGATCAAGCCTGGATTCCCTCATACAAAATGCTTCAGCAAACTATGGGATGCAGCGGCAGGTATCTCTGGGCAGCCGAACTACCACCTATAAATACTAGAAATTTTAAAAGGCAAATGAAGGAAGGGAAGCATGAGAATATCATCAGAGTAAATTATTTGGGAAGAGGGTTTTTAATGAGTCTTTAGATAACTTTTTTGTTTTGGGCAAAGGAGAGCGAACATGTCTGACCCTTTTTGGAGGTGCAGTTAAACTCCTCATTCTCCACAGCCTCTTCCAAATGTAGCCCCATGTTATTTCTGGAACATTCTTCCAGAGGTATTTGGGTTTATTCCTGTTCTAGACCCAGTCCCACGACAGATGTCTGCAAAGCTGTGCTGACTTCAGTGGGACAGAGCAAACGTGGGGAGGACGTGTGCTGTTAGACTTTGCTCTGGGAAAAAGACTCTAGTGGATTATTCACTCGCCTGATGCTATATATAATCATTTCTAAATCAATCATGCAAGTAATTCTGTTCCACAAAGAATTTGCAATTGTAGAGACATAACTTTCCTTAGACCTTTAACACTCACCTTGTAAAGGGACTGTTTCAGTACTTACTGCTCTGTCTTACAGTATGTTCGTGGTATTACTAACTTCAAAGAGAAAGGAAGAAAGTAATGAGGGGAAAGCAACAAGTTTTATTTCCCTGCACCCCTAGAGATTTTATTTAAGCTCCCTTAACTCCAGCTTCCTATTTCTCTCACAAAGAAGGTTTTTGTCTTTTTGTACTTTTTTCCCCAAATAAAAAACCTCTCACAGCAGCTCAAGTGGCTCTGTCTTACATGCTACCCTAGAGTTTCCAGCCCTGGAATAACTTCTGACTAGCCATGATTTATCTGGCTGGTCAGAGGTTACTGTACACAGAAATGCAATTTCTTCCTCACGCTCGCTCTATCCTTCTTCGGCAACTCCAGGTGTCATCAACCATCTGCTGCATGCCATTTTATGGCCTTCCCTCCAGCATTTTATTCAACTGATACCCCTTTTGCTGAGCAACACTGCCTAGAAAGGGTTAGAGCCCTTTTCTCGATTTATATTTAATTAGTATAACTGCTGACTTATGTACTAAAGAGATGAAAATTCATTCACAATAATTCTGCCCTTGCAATGCTGTTGGGGTGTTGCTTCAGCTTGACATTTGAAGAAAATGTCTTTTTATTCCTGACTGCATTCAGGTCTGGGATGATGCTCCTTTCTGGAAATTAGTGTTCAAAATTACCTGGTTTCTCCATAATTTCCCAATTTCGAGTTACATTAAATACCATCAAGGTTTTGCATTAAGCTTTCTGTGTTCTGTGCTTTAATGACACACTTGAGCCTGGCAGGTGACAATCTCAGTCTCCTTAATTCTAGTGAAAAAAATTAATTTTTCCATGCTCCTGATATTGTTTTAAACAGAAGGCGGGAAATCTCTATGAAATAAGGATTTACTTTCTTTGCAAATCTGTTGCTATGCTGCTTCATGTGTACTCTGGTTTTTTAGCAAGATCCCACAATAATCTACAGCAAAGCACCCAGATCACACCATTACCTACCCCAGCTGCTTGCTAGTTAAACCTGGTTGGGGGAAAGTCTGCAACACAGCTGAGTCTAGCCCAGAGTCAGAGTGTGATTTTCTTTCTAATTAATTTTTTATAATATTGGCAGTGACAAGGACAAATTATCATCCTTCACTTCATCTTATTAGGTTATGGCAGTGATACTCTTTCTGTTATAAACTTTTGAAAATATTTCCATCACCAACCAATAGTTTTAAAGATTAACAGGAACAGAGAAAAGTAAAAGTACATAAAAGACAAAGTAGCTTTCATTAAGTAATTTCAGTTAGGAAAATCTTGAGGATTTGCAGATTATATAAAAGACAGTTTCCCTCATAAACTGCTACTCTATTAGCTATGGTCTAGATGTATACTTCTGGAGAGAAAGGGAAGTTTTAGTTATCTTCTGTGTGAGCACAATTAGGCTCAGTATAGCCAAGAACACAGCACTGATCTATGATCAAAAGGGCAGTTCAGAGTAAGGAAAGGCATTTCTTCCAAAGGAAGATGATAAAGCTTCCATTTTTCTTACTAGGTGCTCTAAGGTACTCCAAAGTCTGATTTATGGCACTCAAGATTTACAGCATTCAAAAATCCTGTGAAAATCTACATGCCAGCATTCATCAAATTAAGCTACTAGTTACACCGTTAGCTCATTTTTAAAATGCTTCCAGCTTGGGTTGCCTAGTGCTTTCACCAAAGCAGATGCACAATTACAGCTTTATAAGGATAATTTTTAAGCACCAAGGAATGAAATTATTTCCCTAACAAAAAGTCAAGAATGATATCCCCTGTCAGTTAGAGCTGGCTGAATAAGAATGAAGGTGGCACAAAGAAGTCAGCCAGCCAGTGATCACATTAAAGAACATGATCCTGTTACAGGAGCACGCGATGGGAGAAAAAGAAAGAGGCTCTGAGCACTGCTAAACCACAGAAGAAAAAATAGAAAATTTTAGCACTGAATAGGAGCCCTGGAACAAGCTGCCCAGGGAGGTTGTGGAGTCCCCTTCTCTGGAGA
>BJBW01000789.1:0-61970 GCA_004320125.1 Scolopax mira | reverse complement strand
TCTATGGTCCCTTCCAACTCCAAAAAAAATTCAGTGAAAGTCAGTGAAATATTATTTTTTCTTATTATTTAAATTCAAGCAATTACTTTACAGGCATGCTTTAATCTGACATGGAATTTACAAAATGTTTTCCAAGAAGACACACAAAGTTTTCCCTGAGTCTCCCTAGGAAAACAACAGAGATCAACTCACATAGTATTAGGCACAATTTTGTAATGGGTTAAAAGATCAAGCAAGAACTTGATCAAAGGAAATATTATAGAATTTATTTCATAAGGTCTAACATTTACATTAACTGTTTTAACTAAAGTAATATCAATAAATATGTTCAGTAATACCTTCAACATCAAATCTTCTCAGAAACGTACAACTTTCTGTACCCAGAGTACAGAACTCCAAAGAGTAAAATTAATTGATAGCCAGAGCTCCCATTGCATGGTCACACTTCTACTGTGGTTATTGTGGTGTCAATGGGGATATAATGTCTTTCAGCAGACATTTTAGCTGCAGACCCATACTAAACTGGTTAGTATATTTGTTACTAACTCTCAGAGAAACACTGGTCTAGCTTTTTGCCCCTCTTCTTTCTCTGTTGTTTTTGGTTGGTAGCTTGAACACATGCAGCTGAGACTGCCTGAGGAACAGAGGGCAGATCCATACAACACACTATCCAAACCTTTTGCTGTGTTCACAGATAATAACTTCAGATTAACATGAAGCACATGATACACTGGCTCGCATTACATTACTTCAACTGTAGCATGTCACGTTATGTCAGCCAAGGTCAACATTCAATGTGACATGATATGATCTAACACGATGCAGGGTTATTGCCTCCTGTGTTAGGAATCTCAGGCTAAGAAACAGAAATAGAACAAGCAGATGCACATAACAGATCACTTTATAATACTCCTGGGAAAAAGAGAAATTATTAGATGCACTGCAATTTTTGCCATTATCCTCCTTACTGGATTCAGCTAGGCCTCCAAGCTATCATGACATGTCTTTTTCTTTTTTTTTTTTTTTTTTTTTTTTAAGTAAGACCCAAAGCTTGGCAAGTCTGTCAGATTGGGGATACTTGGACATCACCACAGGAGGAATTTCAAGTAATACAGTAGACTTCACAAGCTCTGATCACTCTACTAATACTTTCTGCTCTCCTAGACTTCAGTGACCTCTGTTTCATGAATAATGTGAGTGACAGCCCAGAAGATCTTAATTGCACTAAGCAATGTGGGGTTTTGGCCTGCAGACTGACAAGCCATAGGAAAGAAACTTTCACAGCTGTACCTGGCTTAGTATGTATCAGAGAAGAACTAAACTTTAAAAGAAGCAATAATCCTGCAGGAGTTTAAACTTGTTTTCACACACTGTATAGCTCCCAAGTTACAAACTATGTTCCCTCCTCAGTTACACCCACGAAACTGCATCTGTGTTTTGAGGACAGAGTGAGACCCAAATTATATTCAGCCATATGAGTCAAAGGGCCTAGTTATATTCATGCAATTCTTTTGTATGGCTATGACCTCGCTGATTTTATTCTTTGTGCCTACTTATAAGCATAGCCAATATGTGCAGTGTAAGGATGGTAGTATCCTGCTTTATGCACACAAAAGGCAGCCAGATTTCTGGAGAATAAAGACAGGAAAAATTCATATTAGGTTAATCCTTTAATTTTAAATTAGAAGTAATAAACTGTCATAAACTAGAATAGAGTTTTTTTACCAGTGGCCACTGAGATAATTTCATATCTGGCAAAACAAAAAAGTACAGCTTCAAGAGCCCATCCTGTCTCTGATATAACACAAGGATGTATCATTTTTAGAACAAAGGCTAAGCTAATCGCAGCTGACTTCACATTTCTCCATTTTCTGTTCGCCTTTGTAAACATGGAGGTAATGTTTTTCTTTTTAGTATTCTGTGACAACAGAAAACACAAGCATTATTTTATTAACCTTTAAATGCAATTTGGTTGTTCTCTTTCCATTTCAGCTCTGGAGCTTTGATGTCTGAGTGACATTGGATATACCTTAAGGGCTAAAAAAAAAAGTTCAATAGGCTTCACAGCCTCAGCATAAAATACTGAGTAGGGAGAGAAAATAAATAAATAAGTACACACACACATATTTCCCTCTTTTATGACTTTGAAAAGCCACAGCTGTCATTTGGTTCCTTGCTCTTTCCTCAGGGTAAAGATCATCCGATGAGATAGAAATGAGCACAGTAGAGTCCTTAGATTGGATGCAGAGGAGAGATTATATTTTTACCTAGTCAGCTAGCATGGTGAAAAAAAAAAAAAAAGAAAACCACAAAAAAAGCCACATCCTCAGATGTACCCAGAGAAATGTTACCCAACCTCAGGGAACACTGGCATCAGCACTTACCTGCACCAGCTGCCTCCCATTTTTGTGTACTCTCCAGAGTCCAACAAAACAAAAATGGAATCTTGAACCTCGCTTTTCCAAAATTGGGTCACTTTGGATCCAAATTGGTCCAAAACAAAAGCAAACAATTCAGGCCAGAAAAATCAATCCTTGGAGTAAAACATAAGGCACTTTTGAGACACCTTCAGCACCACAGTAGCAAACCTTAGTTCTAAATCTAACCCTAAATTGCGCCAAAACAATCTACCAGTACAGAAAAAAAGAACATAGGTTTAGACCTCTCTTGCCAGCAGCCTTTTCTAACTGTGCAAGCAATAAGATGGCTTTTAATAACCGAGTCCCTAACAGAAATGCCAAAAAAATCCCAAAATTTTCACTTCAGAAGTGGGATTGACCATGCAACTAAAGTCAAGATGAGACACTGGTCTCTACTAACATCAGTTTTCCTGAATTCTGTGACCCATGCCTTGGAGGATAAACAGCTCTGCCACCCTAACCACCAGCATAGCTCCTCATACAGGTAACAGTCCCATTACTTTTGCAAAAGAGAGTATCAGACACAGCTATGCCTGCCCTTTTAACACATTCCCTCCTACAAGCTCTCTCTGGAGACCTCTTTACACAGTGGGCTCTTTACAAAGTCAGTCTAGCAAGGTATCTCCTTATTTTTTTGTTGTCCAACTTAATATATCTTATTAAAACCTGCCTGATGTTTTGAACAATCATAATAATATGGCTTGCTACTGTTCTGGATTAAGGCCTGACGAGCAAGACTATGGAGATGCGTCTTGAATCTTACTGTGGCCAGGAGCTTTGGTTTTTTATGTTCCTGATCTTTGCAACAGAGCTTATATTTAGGACACACTATCATCTCCACCTCTACAGAAAACAAGTAAATAAAAATCTGGACAGTTACCCATGACAGCTTATGTTCCCAAATAGCACAAACCCCTGAAATGGGAATAGCAGAGTAGCATAAGTCAGGATGGCAGGTGTCACTGCACAAGTGGCAAATCTCCATGACTTGATCTTGAAAACAAAGTTGCATCACTTAGTTCAATATATGAAACAGTTCAAATAAGTTTGAATTTTAGTTCAAAAATGAGGGGGTGAGCTTGTACCGGATTACCTGATTGCACTGACCCTCTTTTCCTTTGTACTGTGTTAAACAAAAAATTTCACTTAGATCCTGCCCTTATCAAAACAAATGGAGCCAAGTTACATATGGCTTGTACTACTTTGTCATTTGTCAGTGAGCAAAGGCAGAAAGCAAAGCAGCATTGAAGTAGTGACTATAACTAATGTTGCTAAATATCACAAGTTTTTTAGCAAGTCTGGCTTCTCTCTTCAGTAAATGAGAGACAGTCACTGAGTTTGGTGACAATGAAGAAAAATCTGCTTCTTTGTGGAGGTGGGTGTATTTTGCTGCCAGAATTATGGAAGATCCAGTATCAGCAAGATATTCTGATTTAAGCTAAAGCAATTCTCTCCCAAGGCCTGATAAATTCACAACTACTATATACCCAGGCAAAAGTTAACATAAAGGACAGTTCAATTTCTTGCAAGGGATTATAGAGAAAAAATGGACATTTACATTTCAATCCCACAATAATATTCACCACAAGTCTTTGGTCTCTTGAAAATAAACCTGCCAAACACCATATCTAAGCAGGCTATGATTTTTAAAGAGCACATTGAACCTCTAGAAATGCTTTTTCAAAATCTGGACTAGAAAATACTGTTAAGGAAAACTACATAGCTACAAAGACTCAGATTAAAGATCCAGCAAAGAAAAGCTGCAACAAAAAGGCAAAAGGGCCAAAAGCACTAGCTACCCAAAAGGGAAAAAACCCTGAAGTCATATTGCCTGCAGTGTTTATTGGGAAGGGCAGTCTCAGTGCAGATGTGAGTAGGAACATCACAGTTAAGTGCCTGCCCAAACGATTTAGCATACTTAAAATATTCAAAATCCATTTCACTTTGAATTAGGAGAGTTTTTTAACCTACAGAAGGTTTCAAGAGGGAATGAATAATCATGGTACACTTTGCCTGCAAATAGAATTTTTTTGCTCATACACTACATCCCCTATATCTCTGCATTTTCTCATCTGTCAATCTTTATTATAATAATTCCCACTCAAGCTGAATAGATGTCTCCAAGACCTCATCTGCTCATGGCATTCATTCCCCAATTGAAGCCAGGCCTCTGCTGGAGATGTCATCATCATCTGCACACCAAACTGCAATGTCATATGCAAAAGATTATAGCTTTAGGTAGAAGACTGGAAGATGGTCTAGATGTGCTTTTAAGGAACAGAAAACTTTTTTTCATGTAAATGCCCCCGGCGAATGGACAGTAAGCATAGAGAGATGCAGATCATATAAGCTAGTACATGCAAAAGGATTTCAAGATAGATTTGTTTTTCAAAACTACCACAGAGAATGAGCAATCTTTAAATAAAGTGCTTGGTACAACATTCCTCACTGCAGGCAAAATTTAAATTTGGGTTTTTAGGTTACAGAGAGAGAAAAATACAAGAAAAATAAGAGATGATGTGTGATTCAGATGAAACCACTGTTGATGTCAATTTGGATGAGATTATTGGCAAATACATAAAGATATTTTCGTCTTGTAGAAGTTGGGGTCCTGTGCTGTCTTTCCAGTTACTAATTGTGCTATGATATTTTTGATATTGGCTTGACTGATATTTGACATAATGATCTTCAAAGCAGTATAAAACATTCTTAACCAAGCCTTGTCAGAGGATACAGCAACACACACAGCAACAACCTCTGGGTTATTTCACCTAATGAGGACCATCCCATAGCAGTAACTATGCAAAGGGCTGCAGCACTCTAATATGAGAACCATCTTGCTGTTCTTGAAGCAGAAAAACTGAAGCAGTGCTGTGAACAAGCCTTAGATTGGTAAAGGGGGGGAGAGATGGGGGATTCCAAGAATTGGATTAGCTTTTACTGGAATCCTTTCATATCACCAGGATAGATGTATAAGCAGAAAAACAGAAATTGGGTAAACTCTGCCAAAAAGCATCCTGCCCTAATAGCAATCTGCACAGTAAACTTGACACCCCTGCTTCATCATACATTTTCCAATTCCAGTATTGTTAAATAGTAATTGTTCTGCTCTACTTCCTGTTTTGAAAAATGCTGCTTTTTGCTTTTCAGTCTTTTTGCTTCCTAACAGTCTCTTAAGTTATTTAAGTTTTAATACTCTCACAATGAATGGTTATGAGAGGGAACCTTCTGAACTGTATAGATTTATTTCAGGGCTTTGAAGATGCCATCATTTATATTAGTTCATAATTATTGTAGCTGTCACTTTCAACTGCCTCTTAATGCCTCCATGAAAAAGGGAAGTATTATAAGGAAAACTTCCAAAAGGATTCAAAGCTCCTATTGTGGTTGATGGATACAGCCAGCTACCACATTTAAGTGGCTAAAGAAAAAGCAGGGAGCTCTTTTAAGAGTATGACTGTGAATGACTTGTTCTCATGGACGCCTGCGCCAGAACCTAGAACAGCCCATGCATCTACACCAGTGAAAGGACTACCTTTAATAATCAACTCACAACTCGTGTAAGGTAGGGAACAGCAGTAACAGTTTGTAACATCCCAGCTTTTTACCTCTGCAAAATACAGGTTTCTTATCCAAGTCCAAAAACGTCAAGCAAGGGCATGCAAATTCCAGTTGAGGACAATGCTTTAGTTTACAGAAAATAAAATATGTGATATATTCAGAGATGGGAAAGGGAGAGGTAAGAGGTAGTAAGACAATAACACAATAAGTAAGACCGAATAAGAAAGAGATAGTTCTGATTGGATAGGGAGGCAAGAGAAAGACTAAGTATCCAGATGAGTAAGCAATCTTTCACTTTACTGTTCAAATACTCTATATGCTGTATGTTTTGTATGTTCTGGTGCTATAAAGCAGGCTCCCTGGTTGACAGGATGGGCACTTGCTTACTGAATTCCACTGTGTACATGAAGAAATGCACTTCTTTTCTGCACTTGATGAAACAAGGTTTTCGATAAATCCAATTCAGCAAGAAATCAAAGAATCAGGCACAGCAACAGAAGGGAAAATGGACCATGGCTACATTGCGTACTTAGTACCCCTCTGGTTGTTCAGCCAGTGTTTCAGAAACACAACCAGAAAAGAAACCAGCATATCAAAAGATTCTTCACTGTCATTGCATTCAGGAAGTCCATAAACATCTTGCAACAATGCACCATTCATAACTCTATTGCTTGGAGAAAACAGCTACAAAGCAGCATGGGGCAATGTGCACACATCAGTGGCTCACCTCCAGTGAGGGAGCGACCATTAGTCAGCCCAGAGCAAGCTCTATGCCTAGTGACATATTTACTGCTGACCTTGCCAGCAGTTTGAGTCCTTACTAACAAGTTCAACAAAGTCAAGCTGAACTTACTGCCAAGAGGGCTGTTTCACCCACTTCAGTGGTGACATCTGGTTGGTGGACTAGCCACATGCATTTGACAGATAGCTGCCTGCTGCTCACTCCTGCTCTCTCCACTTCTGACTGGAGATTTTGTGGCATCCCAATCTGCACGTTTTAATAAAAAGGCAGAAAGCCCCAAAGCTCTCTTTGGTGTGCTTCCTGCAGAGCCCATGGTTTGTCAGTGGAGCATCTGTTGCATGAAGGGGGTGCAGAGTAATGTAAAAGATCTCTTATCACAGCTGCCCTGCAGTCAGCAGCAGGGTTGAAAACTGCAAAAGAGGACCCAAGAGTAGCACCTAAGGCTGCACAATCTGGAATAAGGTGCGGGTATTTATTTGAAAGAACCTATAGACCAAAGGGAAGTGTAAGTTCAGATCACCTCAGGTATTGCTTCAAATCTCAAAGGAATTAACAGCAGTGTATGTGCAGCTCTCTGAACACCACCAGAGCAGAACAGGATAATTACATCAAAATTGGGAAACCCTGTCTCCAGCATGAAGGTCACTGACATTGTGCCACCTTATTTTCTGCAGAGTGTTTTTAAGAGCTTTCAGTAAGACTAAAAAGCTGTATCACGCACTCACGTCAGCATGTTCACACTCACTGAGACAAGGAAGAGTTGCTAAAAGCCTGCACAGTGAAAACCTCTCTGCCAAAAGGACATTTCCCTAGAGGCTGGGGGTTCTGCACATGGGGCCCCTGCAGCTGCCCTGCCACCCCTCCATCAGTCCATCTTTTCCTTTGCTACCCAATACTGTATTTCACTGGCTACAAGTAGGTGTTCTGGAAGATAGCTACGAAGACCAGATTTCCACAGATATAAACAGGAGTCACCAAACCAAACTTAGTTTATGGCCAGATACCTCTAGAGTTTGGTGTTCAGCAACTTCAGACTCATTTCTCCAGAATCCTCAGGTACTGGGTGGCCATGTCCAGGTTTCAGTTGCTGAGGGGCTGCAGGGGCGGCTTCTGCAAGGAGCAGGGGGGCTGCCCTATGCCAGACACAGCTGGTTCCAGCCAGTTCCCCAGCAGCCCTGTCCCACACCACAGCTGAGCCCTTCAGAGAAGCTAGTGGTGCCTCTGTGGAAACATATTCAAGAGCGGGCAAAACCCCTCACAGGTGGTGAGTGTGAGGAAAAAAGTATAAGGAAGAGTCCTGCCAGCACCAGGGTGAGAGAGGGCGGCGGGGAGGAGGAGCACCATGCCCCAGAGCAGGGATTTCCCTGGAGATTCCATGCTGGAGCAACTGTATCCTAAGGGACTGTGGCCCATGGAGGATGGTTTCTCACCAACCAACTCTTTTTAATTGACAATAGGTTAAATTAATTTTCCCACAGTCAAGTGTTTTGTGCCCATGAGGGTAATTTGGTAAGTGGTATCCCTGTGTTTATCTCAACCCACAAGCTTGTCCATCTTACTATTGATATCGAAGAGGGAAGGGAGAGAGCAGATGGGTGGGTGGCTGGCAGCCAGACAGGTCAACCCACCACAGCATGTCTAGTAATTTCAGGGGAAATAGTTAATATATTCCTGAGAGAAAAATGTGGAGGGTGTCCTTATTCCCACTCAGAAATAAAATTAGTTCTAATCAGTTATTCCTGGAAAACCCAGTTCTGTCAGTGGTGTTACAGCAAATGTGACCTCCCTGCATCTGTATGCTTCATGATAAAAGACCAAGTTGAAAGAAAATGAAAAGAGCTCCTAAGAAGAGAGTTAAACTAAAAATGGTGAGAAGATAAAGGTGCAAGGAAATTCCTTGCTCTGATATTAAGGGACCTAAAATAAATTCAATGTTCATTTTAGTCTAATTGTTAATAATGTTTTTTCACCAGTATCTCTAGTTGTTTCAAGTACAACCTCAGCCCTGGTTTTATGGCGGAACACTGCTCCAATAAGCAATTTTACTCCCAGAGTGACTTGAAAAACAGACATTCATTTGCAATTACAAATCAAATTTAACTGCTAGAGACAAGCCAGCAGAAAACATTTTCTAAAGAAATAACACAATTGTGAAAAACATGGTTTGGTTCAGAAGACAGGCTGTCCAGATAAGAGTTCTCGGACAGGCAAGACTTCCATAGCTGTTCTCCACTCCTTCTTGGGTCACTGGGGATGACACCCCTGATCTTACAGGGCAGAAGTGGAAGAGGGAGGGCAAGGGGCTGCAAAACAGCCCTAAAGGGATGGTCTCGCTCTCCCTGCCATTGCTGAGATGGAAAGAGCTGCTTTTGCAAAACTGCTCCCAACCTTGCCACTCCTCCATCCCTTCCCTGCACAGGCAGGAAGGGCAACACAAGCCAAAAGAGCCCATCATTGTCTTCTCATCCCCAGGCAGACCTGGCAGGCAGCTGTAGGCTGATGAAGTAGGCAGTGGCCTGGTCTTCCATGGCCTGGAGCTGGCTTTGCTGTTTGCCTCTTGGAAAGCAAGCACAGATGCCTGAGTGTTAGCAATTAAAATGATGCAATACATGACACATATCCATCAGAAAAAAACTAGCAATTTGATGCTTGCACATTGTACTACAGATAAGCCAGTGCTGATTATACTTGAACTTTTATATCTCTCACTGAGATACTTGCCACAATGCCTATTTTGTTCTCTGCTCTTCAGTCTGTATGTTGAGTTCATACTGTCACTGATCATAGGAATCCTGTGTGGACAGAGGAGATTTACCAAATCCAGGAGTAATGCAACTTATGTTTGAAGATGCATTGTGCTGGGTTTTTTTCATTAATCTTGGAATTTATGCAATAATATTAAAAACTGAGCCATCCCAAACAGCATGGTAAAGTAGACTAGAGGAAAAGACACAATCTGGATAATCCCCTTTAGAAGCTCTTTTAAGAACTTATCTCCTCTGCAAAGTATATTAGCATAACATTTAAACACCATTCAGGGTTCTGACAGAAGGCAAAAAGTCTGGTGGAGCACTCACCAGAAGTTGGTAATGATAAACTGCAGTGTGAGGCACTGAAGGAGACAAGAGGTCAAGCAGGTAAGGCAACTGGCAGAACAGGAGAGCCAGGTGCTCTCACAGGTAGAGTCCTGACATGAGGTAGGCAGCTCTTCCTTGCAATACCAGGCATGTCTGCACAGCACAAGGTGGAGCCAAGCAGAGAAACATGACTCAACCTCTGCGTAACCTCATTCATAGCTATCTTAGATCCTAAAAACAACAGTCATGTTAACATGATGCTGCTGCCTGGACATGGCTCATCAGCCTTCCTGAATATTGTGCAAGGTAGCTGTTCCACTGCCTGTACCACAAGAACCAGTCATATGAACTGAGCTTCTTATTCCCTTAATCTGCCTTCTCAGTTTAGGTCTAAAGCACGTTCAGAGAAGGTCGACTGGACTGTTTAAGCATGTCAGGTCCCCCAGGCTCAGGACTGTCAGCTGGATAGGCCAAACTGAAAGACAGCTAGAACCCTAACAGCACTTGGAGCAGAAGGGGCTGAATGAGTGTTCCTCAGTCTGAGTATGGTTACATGACCCAGAAGTTACAAAAACGTTGAAAATTGCAAAAAAGCATAAAAAACCTCAGATCTGCACCTGAATGGGCAATTATGCATCAGAGAAGCAGGTGGCTGAAGAGGTTTCTATGTGCTGTATAGCAAGTGCTTGATTTCTGCTGGAGTAACCCACATAAAAACAGATATAACTTCCCTCAGGTCATATTTACTAGCATTCCCACTTCAAACAAAACACCCACAACAAGTATTTTTGGAAACAAGTTATCTGTATGCATTTGGTGTCCTAATAGTACTCCAAAATTAGAAATCTTGGCAATACCTCCCAGTCAAACACAGTTACAGGTTTTACCCAGAAAAATATTCCTCATGCACATAAGGCTTACTCATGCTCAGTAGTCACACGGATTTGAATGACATATTTATGTGAGTTAAGGTTTGCAAGAAAGGATCCTAAATGTGGTGATGGAGCAGTCAGTATTTTCATACCTAATTAAATTAATTTGGAAAGGTATATTTATGGATAGGATTAGACTATTATTAATACAGCAGGTTGGCAATGGAAGCATATCTTTTAATTATCAAGGAGCTTTTGGACAAGATTTAGTCACCATAGAAATTTGTTATATTGCGTGCTGTCAGGGTGGTTTTTGCTTTTTTCTTTGCCTAGGTCAACCGACTACATACCATGCCTCTAGCAAAAAGTAGCCATTGAACTGATCACTCCTTAAATTTCAATTCCTAGTCACACTTAATAACTGTCTATCCCCAAATCCCTGCAAGGGACAGGAGAGTATCACAGTGATACAGAGCTTACATCAATTTCTATGTACTTGGGTACTCCTGGCGTTAGAAACACTTCACTTTCAGATAGTGGGTGCACCTACAGACTCAGAGTACAGCTTAGGGAATGTAAGATTAATTAAGGGAAATCTAGGGAACTGGGACTCTGCTTCTTATTCAGGCACTTTTTGCTTATTTTTTTTCTTTTTTCATTTTAATCTGACTTGAAACACAAGTATCTGATCTTTTTAAAGATACAGATGACAAGAAACTGAGGAAGGGCCATTATTGCTAGATGCACTCAATACTTATGCTTCAGGTGTTTCCTCAAATTCTACAAAACAGATTTTGATTGCTCTAGTTACATGCATTCTGAACGTAGATTTAGTTTTTTCTAAAAGGAAGTAAATCTAGCACTACACAGTCTGCAGGCAGTCTTTAATGCATCTGATCAAGCCTGCTTATTACGAAAAGTAAGTGATCCTTCCATAATCCTGAGCAGCAGACAATGCATTTTGGTAAAGAGAAAGTGGTGGCTTTACACTGAATTTTCTCCCTACTGGCTTACAAGAAATCATGTTTTAATTATTTAAAAAATTATATCAATTAAAGTAGAAACTACTGAATATCTGCCTCTAACATTGTAACAGTGACTTTACTACAAAAAAGAACAGTGAGTCAAGTGTGTCCAGGGAGCACTGGACTGCCTTCAAACAAGTTCGTTGGCAGTTTAAAGGCTCCTGAACATTATGATGTTAATACAGCTGCATTAGCTTGTTCACATTAATAAACACATGTGTGGGAAGGTTTAACTCTCTGCATGGCAAAGTAGTTCTGCCTCTTTGGTTTCCAATGGGACATTGTTTTAGGCTGAGTCCTGAAAGGAGATCAAAGTTGGTGAAAGACTAAGAGTAGGCGTTCAGTGCCTGCTGGTGGGCTGCGCTTCCAGCTGCTGTTGCAGAGAAAAGGCATCCTGCAAAGAATTGACACTGTATTTCATCGATGTCATTCATAATCCTTTTTAACAGATTAAAATTATGGGCTGTCTGGTTTTCAAACACAGCATCATCCAATTTGCATGGTCCAGGTCCTCTTCCACAATGAATGATGGGCTCGGTAAGTGATATTTACCAGTCCGTCATGCCACTGCACTGTAGCTAATATGCACTGAACCTTCAGAAAGGCAGTGTGGAATTAATTCTCAGAAGCAATCAACATTCATTTGACTCTTTTCCTATTTTACCTCTGCATCTCTAACTCCAGTGATTTCACATCAGGAGAAATAGGCAAAGCCTTGAGCACTCTCAGCGAACATCAAAATGTGAACTGCTAGAAATCTATGGGGAGACTGCCAAAGGCACCAAATGGCAGTCAGGAATTTATCTTTCACTGATGATCCATGATCCGGAAGTCAGCAAGTATGGGATAACTTTGCTGGCATTTTTGTTTTTGAAAATTCCCCCCCTGTGGCTACTTACATGTGTCTACAATTTTGCATTGTAAAACCAAATGCCATTCTGAAGTGTACACCCATATAAAGGCACACACTCGCACATGTTACACAGACTCACAACATATATCAAATGACTGGGTTTGCCCTCCAGGAGTCTCAAGGGTCTTCAATTACTGAAATTAACCCTTGTCCTTCAGTGTATTCAAGCCTGTAGTTTTACAGCACTCCATAGTTTTTAAGACAACAACACAACTATTTAGGTTCCTTAAAATACCAAGGTTTTAGAAAGACCATTTCAGAATCCACACCCTAACCATTCCTCATGACAACATGAGTGTATCAGGAACGCATGCAATATATAACAAAGAAACCATCACAACTTGTCTGATGTTGACACCTGAAGGATCTGTGGATCCTATGTTGTACTGAAAGTGACATTTATATAGATAAATACATGTCTTTAAGTTTTGCTTGTTTGTATACACCCAGGTAATATTTGCACTGTACTCCCACGTAAAGACTTCCCGATATGCAACACACTGAATCTAGTCCAAGGCATTGCCTGCAGCTGCCCTGAGCAGCCGGCTATTGCCCCAAGTACCTGCAGTACAGCCCCGATGCAGCCTAAGGTCTGGGAGTCACAAGATGGTTGCCATCCTGTCAGCAGGTAACTCCCCAAACAGGTGACAGGGGAGACGTGCGCTCCTTTGTGCAATATAGATACTGATGTTTCCCACAGAATGGAACTTTGTAATCAATATCTTACAAATTATCAGTGCTCCAATTACATCATTTCAGAACACAGCTGAGCCTGAAAGTGCTGGCTCCCCAGCTCCAAGACTCCTGGCTTAGTAATGATTCCAGTGTTACTGGGTTCCCCCTGCCCCAGCAGCCCCAGTGAACCTACAAGGAGGAGCTCAAAGCCCTGGAAGCTGTAAGAGAGCAAGAACCACGGAGCTTGGGAGTTGCAGCTCCTACCCTTCCGGTTGTGTGGCACACTGCCCAGAAGCCCTCAAAGCACCCTTGGCATATGCCAGGTCTTTGGGGATCTCCAGAGGCATCCAGCATGTCAAGGCTATCCTAGAGCCACGGACCCCACAGCTTGCCAGGAGCCATGAAATCAGGCATGAAGCCTGTCAGAACCCATCCCATGTCTTTGCAGAAAATCACTAAAACTGATGCTTTTGCAAAATATTTCGGTATCAATGAATCTGCATTTTTTGATGGAAAACTGTTTTGTCAGAAAGTTCCCAGCTAGCTCCAGTCTGTAGGTCCCTTAGGCAGGTTAAAAGTCAGTACAGCTGCTACACTAATGTCCAAAGTTCTTGTATACAATTATTTAGAGAATTAATTTAAACTTGACACAACTACACTTTAAGTGAGGTGCTAGATGGGACCTGCATTTCATTCTCCACTTCACAATCACATTTGTGTGTTATCTGGAGCCCTGCTGCACTCTTAACAATTTCATTTTCTTTGTCCTGACTACAAGTTCTTTGAGGCTGGGGCATTTCTCTGCTTTGTTCCTGACAAGCAGCTTGTGCAGTCGTGTAAGCAACAAGTTCGTATCAGCAACAACCCTGGCATTTTCTGTTTCAGAGGAGTGACCTCAGCAGAGTGACTTCGTCTTTTAGTACCAAGCAGTGGCAAGAAAATAACACTGCCTACAAATTTAAGAGTGTCTTGCATATAAAATACTCTGGTTTAAGATTCATACAGAAAATTCTCTCATGTAAGGCTCCGGGCTCTTTTAAGGTACACTTAGAACAGAAGTCAAGGGAATTCACCAATTAATTCCCCCAATAGAGTATTTCACTCTAAAGCATGGTGCAACTTATTGTTAGTTAGGTTAGTTGAAAAGGATGGTTTCCTGTTGTCACCATTGCACTGTCATTGACTGTATTTTGCATTGTTTCTATAAAAGACACAGGGATTCAAGCAACATCAGGTAGGAAAACTCCAAAAACATTTGAGGAGGCAGGGACAATATCCTTTTGTTCCAAAGAAAGCCTTATAAAAGGCCTAAGTTAAACTTTCCATACAAAAAAAAAAAAAAGATATCTAATGCTTTAAATAAGATCATAGGGAATTCTTAAAGCTTACCTTGCAAGCCCAAGCTACATAAACTAGCTGTAAAGCTTTTAATTTGTCTAAAGAGATAATTAAGCTAGATGAAGCATACTCGGGTGTTACAACTCAAAGGAGTTTGGCAATTACTCCCCTGAGAAAATAGGAACTGCACTAACTAGTATCAGTTTTGTCTCAAGTCATCCAACATGCACTACCTACTGCAGCATTAATTAATTTGGCCAACCTTTTCATAATTATAGTTTTAGAATAGAACAATTACATTTTTAGTATGTTGTTATTATTCTGTTTTCAGAACTTTAGAACAATTTGTCCTGCTTTACCTAAATTGCACATACCAAATATTTACCATGAACTCAAATCCACGAACATAATTACTGGTGTTTTTTTTTTATGCAGGTAATTCATGAACATTACCTGAATTTTGACTTCTGTTTCCAACTTCCTGCTGAATTCAACCGGAATATCATCATTTGTTATGCTAAAATAGTCATAGTTCAAAAGTGAGATTAGTTAGTGTTTTACAGCCTCACCTTCTTCAGCCAATTACTTCATAAGCAGAAAGACTGAGCTAATAAAAGCAGAGAGAGTTTGAAACATACAGCAGAGTCTGAGCCAAAATCCACTGAAACAAGTTGCAGAAAATTCATTAGACTCCCAGAATTTCAGGTGTGGACTCAGTAAGCGACCTAGTAAAGATACTGATATAAAACAATAGTTTCCTGTTCTTTTAAATTTCACGTTAGCAGCTGGATACAGTTTCCTGAGGTTTATTTTGATAAAAATTTTTTTCAATCCATTGGGACACAAAAAGGAACAGGGAATCTAATTGGCTCTGGCAGAACAGGATCCCGACAGTTTCAGATACTCTGTGGCCTGAATTTAGCTGAAGTCTCCAGCAAGACCTGAACAGCCACATTCTTGCTGCCATCTGACAGAAACTTCTAGCTTGGCATACACCTATCAACGTTGTTCCTTGTTTCACAGCTCAGAATAGGCTCTATATTATTTACTGTAAAGAACTGACAACACACTAACCAGAACCTTTAAATTACATGCATGGTGTGCTTTACCACAGGCAGCAAAAGCTGCTTCAGGTTTATCCTAAATGACTGGCAATCAGCATCTGCCAATCTATATGGGTTTTTTTCCTCTTCCAACATGATAATGAAATTTGTTTCTACTTTACGTTTCAACCCCTGCTTTAAATATATTTGAAAGATGAGCAATACCCATATATTACACACAATGGTATTACACTACCTATATATTTAAGCACCCTGTTCTTATGGCCTTAATATCAAAAGATTCACAACTTTAACCATGGTTAAACAGCTGAGAAGCTGCCATCATTGCATATCATATGGCCTGACACAGTTTTGCTGAGTCCTTCCATTTCCCCACCCGTATCTTCTGTCTGCCTTTTGTCACATCCTCACTTGAGCTTGTACACCACCTGACACAGGGGGCTATGGCCAAGAACCAGCACTCTTTGTTACTGCTAGACTACACAAAAATTAAATGCATGATATCAGGTTAGTGTACAAGCTTCTTTATATGGAAAAGGATTTATAGTTTGTTGATATTTTCATTTTATCCAGGTTAGTAAAATTTTTGTCAACAGCAAAATCTTCTTAGGAAGCAACAGCTCAATCAAATGATGAGTTGATTATTTATTAGAAACCATAGAGTCTGATTTGGTATGAAAAGAATACTTTTGTGGATACAAATAAGGGGATCCTTCAAACCTTAGCCATAAAAAAAAAAACCTGGACAGTATTTAGGATCATAGTCATAGTATAAGTAAACACTCCACTGATTCAAAATCATACTTTTCAAATACCTAAACTGGCCAAGTATTCTAAAGTGTAAGACAAAACATGCAGCTACAATGCTATTGGAAAAATAAATAAAACTCCAATCATTATAGGTAAAGCCAGTAAAAAATGCTGCTAGCTGTGGTACCACATGATGAAAGGAAAAGATTATACTGTGTTAGAAGAATTAGGCTTCTTAATGATTCTAAAATCTATACAGCAGCATAGGTCTCACAGAGCTTTCCACTGAATTTAGTGACTGGAAAATTTGATCCCCCATTTAATTTGATTTAAAGCTCTGGAACCGAAGCATTTGTGTGTGCAACTATTTCCAATCTTTTGTTTTGAACAGTTTTCAGCACTTGTTTCAGCAGTACCTACTTCACAATTGCAATTCAGTCACTGACTTGTAAAAAGAAGACATTTAATTAAAAATGCCGATATTAAAAGAGTACAGGAACAGTCTGTTGAAAGTTACATTATTTGGGTCATTGATGCCATTACAGATATTTTCCTGTTGTTACACAGGTTGCATGGAGCAACTTCATGCCTATACATGGGAAACACAAATCAGCCACTTCTACTGATCAGTGAAATAGGAGCAGATGTTTTCAAAGCAGCAGAAAATACAAAGGGCCACATAGAAATTGAGTTATCCTGGCCTACTGAGATCTATTCCTGCACTGCATGGGCTTGTTTTCTGAGAATTTGACAGCTGTTATACTGGCCAATACACATTCACTGCTGCAGTGTCCTGGATCTGTTTTCCTGAGTGAGAATTTGACAGCTGTACAATTATTTCTAGTGCAGAGCAAGGAAAGGCACTGATTATTGCCTTCATCTTGCTTTAAGAAATTCAGTCTTAATATAATGCAATATAGCTGCTATCTCTCCACATCAGCTACTTGATAAAACTGAAATTTGGCAATGAAAACACAGAATAAAATAGGCCTTCGGTTAACACACACACACACACACAAAAAAATCTTGTTAATTATCTCAAAGACTTGTTTTTTCTACCCAGGCAGAATGAGCTCAAGATGAGCTGCTTCTCTGGAAATGAGGCTGATGTGACCAGATGTGTCCAGTGGATTTCTCAGTGATCTTAACATTCCAATTAATTTTCTGATTCCTAGCTCTTTATTGGTAATGCCCCTCAGAGACTGTTTGACCAAGAAATGTCTCTTCTCCATTCCCCATTAATTGCTTTGCACCAGTTCTTGGAACAACTACGAAAGCATGCCTCTCACTCTAACACTCCTTCACCTCTCCTCTTTCTATCCATTCTCCTCCATTTTCTTAATTAAAAAAAAAAAAAAAAGAGAGAGAGAGAGGAGATTTGTATATCACTTTGTTATTAGTTCTCTGTCCTCTGCAGTGACTACTCTCTTCCTCCCTGCCACCTCCTTGGAGCCTCCCTTGCATTCCGACTCAGGAGAAGCTGCATGTTGCAACTGGTGAAACTGCTGTGGTTAATATAGCTGTGCCAAAGGCTCTGGAGAGAAGAATAGAAGCTGAGACTGGCAGGAAGAGAGAAGCTGGAAAATTTTCAAGAAGCTGACTACCATCTTATTCATCACAGAAAAGAATTGATTACAGAGTAATCACCAGCTATGTGGCTTTTCCCAGGTCCAAAACTCAACACACAAAAAAAAAAATAGAGCTGGATATTTGCATAGTGTTTCTAATCCACAGGTCTCACAATGAATACCATCACACCGTCACTTAGAAGTAAAAGCAAGTCACAGGAAGATTAAATGATTTTCCCATACAGTAAGGGAAGGACAGTGCCCTGGCTAAGATGTTCTGTTTCCCAATGTCACAGTGACTCCACAAAGTCCTTATAAAGCTCCTTTGCACATGACAGCTCCGAACAAAAACCTCTGCAGCAAAACCACGGTAGCAAAAAGCTTCAGCACAAGCTGAGTGTCTTATACATCACCCCACTTCTTGGGGGACTTCTTAGGGACCATCAGCCCTTTCTGATGGGCAGCCCGTAACATGGCACAGAAATCCATGAGCCAGCTCAGACACTGGCAGCACAAACCAACAGTGCAGGAGGCAGAGCCTAGCCAGGCTCCTGGCTGCACTGACTCCAGCGCACCAGCAGGGCTGCACCTCTTTCCTCTGAAACCTCCAGGGAACACACACCAAAGCTCTGTGCTGCTGGGGTGGCACTGCTGCCCGCTTGCCAGCTAACCAGTTTCAGACCCATCTTGGTGAATCCACTGGCTCTAATATGGAGGTTTCCTAGATTTCCAGTCAGGAAAAGATAAGAAACTGCAACAAACAAACAGATTTCCCAACTCACCAGGGTGACTCCTTTCTAAAGGATTATTCAGGATCTGTCATCAATTTACTGCCCGCCTCTATCTGCCTCAATTGTGCATGATTACTTTGTTTAGTTTTGCTGACATTTGTGTTTTGTTTAAGGGTCTCTTTGTGCAATCTTTTGTGTCTGCTTTAAATAAACACTCTTCCTGTGCTTGTAGCAGCATGCTTGGGTTCAGCAAGATGCCTATCACTTAATAACCAAATGAAAAGTTTAATCACCCAAAAGCTAGCTTTCAACCTGCAGTTAACAAAACAGAAAAGCTAAGGATGTTCCATATGCATTTTTCTTTCTATTTCTTCTTTTATCACATTTGCTAGTCCAAGCAAGTTTGGTGCTGTGCATTTAGTCATCCAAATATCAGCTTAGCATGGAAACAGGCAGCGTTTATTCTTACTTTGCAGTCAGAATCAGTCCAATAATGAAAAACAATTACTCATTGCAGTCCTTAAAAAAAAATAGTTGTTTTTTGTTACTAATCACTGAGAATGGATGAAACAGAAAGAATGTACACTAATGGCTTGCTGAGCACATCAACAGCAGAAAATTGGGCAAGCATCTCTGAGCAAAACATGACATGGAAACCAAACAGGAAAATACAAGTCATGCCAAGGTGTCATTTTTACAAAGTGACTTTTTTAAAAAACCAGAGAGACAAGTTAATGTCCCAGTATGGAACAATAAAGCTATGTTAAAAACACTTGCCATTAACAGCCATCTGCTCTCTGCAATTTGGGGGCAATTTTTATGTACAGCTGACAGCTTTGCATCATCTTTCCTCCTTCGTGAATGATTGTCTCTGCCTCTAGAGTACAAAGCCTCTGAGAAGCCGGATCTGTCCATTACATTGTGGCTTTCAATAAGCGTGTGCCACTAATAAACATGTAGCATTCTGCCCTGGATTTCATAACAGAAATCAAACATTAGATTTGAAAATATATATATATGCTAATAATATTCCAGTTCTCTCTAATAATATTCTGCTCATGTCAGCATTGCCTGTAAAAATCAAGAGGCAAAGTGCGCTTTGCCCTTGACATATTGTGATGGTAAGAAAAATCAAGACTGCTTTCTCACCGCTCCCTGAATACAAGGATAGATCTCTGCTTAAGCCTGTCTTTCTTGATCAGAATGTCTCTGGTGTCCTTACGCCTTTTCCTCCTGTTTGAACTTGTCTCTTCAAAATATTTAGTAAATACAATTCATGTTCACACCTAAAGTAAAGCTACCTTCTTTTGTTTTGTTACATGTTAGAAGTCTTAAAATACACACAAACAACAAACGGCAGGGTCACACTTCCCACATTTACAGTCCTTGCAAAGAACACTTATTTAAGAAAAATGCAGAGAAAACTAAAATTGTATTAACATTCAAATCATACTCTGACTACCATTTCCATTCCTCAGATCTGATGTAATTTTAATATACATTAGGAATAAGACCAGAAAAAAAAGAAACTGATGCAGCTAAAAGTGATTTGCCTATTGCCTTGTACTGCGTCTTTCAATACACAAGGGATGGTGGTCAGATTCTTTGACCAAACCCAGTTAAGCCCCATAATTGTATCCCACCAACTAACCACCCTTTAAACACTAGGCACATTTATAGACTATCTAACACTAGACTTCACAAAACAGTCCAAACCTCTTTGTACAGTTATGAGCTGTTGATGGAGCTACACTCAACTGGATCCTATTCCAAACATCCCAAAGTTAAGGGGTTCATTTTAATGCACTTGAACAAAAAAGGACAATTTTCACAATCATTATTCAGGGTCAAGTTACAAGCATCTTCAGCTACCAAAAACAGTCTCGAGTGTTGGTTCATTTGCACCCAGTGCCTTTTCCTCTGAAAGAAAACACATCTGCTTAAACATGTTAAGTAGGAATTTAGACTTGTATGTACACATTCTAGATCTATTTTGAACTGAATTTTCTTCATCTTGTAGTGAACTACAAAATGGGATCCACATCATTGTGCTGGTTTTGTTTCATGCCCTCAATTTCCTTACACTTGGGTCTGATCCAAACCCAGAATTATAACAATGGAAAAACATGCAATTTTGACTTGAAGTGGCTCCAGATCAGTACTAGGATCTAGTATTTTTTCTTCTGTGTCATACCTGAACCTTGGTGCGAATGACCTAAGAGGAACTTTCAGGAGATAATTCTCCATGCAAACTGGGAGCCTGGTGTTCAACAACTGTGAAGCAGACATAGTATTACTGCCTGTCATATCACTGAGAAGATATATAGCTTAACTACAGCACACATCTTAGAGCTGAACCTTTCTTCGGGTAGGTTTTTTGTTTTACTGGAAAAACAGCCATTCCTGTGGAATAATCCATCACACATCTCACCTCTGAGCAGTATTGCAGAAGTATTGCAAGTGCTTCTGAATCATGACAACACCACTCCATAAGGTCCTCTTTATGAATATTTTACACTCCTAACTCTGCTTACAGGAACAAGCCTTACCAAGATTCAATCATTTCAGGTAAGCTCTTATTCTCTTACCGCTTTGCTAAGGGTTCTGCAGTAGCCAGTTCCACAGGCTGAGATTATCATCACATCGCTGCCGCTCAGCACGACACTCTGCAGCTCCCAAGAGCTCCTAAAGCACATCCATCATTTAGTCTCCATGCTGGATTTCCTTAGCTCCTGCACTGTACATGATCACAGGATTCCCAGCACCCCTTCAGAGCATTTGCTCTGAAGTCTATCAATGTTTTCCTTGTATGGTTGAGCTCCACATGAATTCCAGTTAATGGGAGTGAGCACCATTACTGTAATTGCTCTGTGCTCTCATATGGCAGGCATTGAGTTATTCCATCTTCTGTTTAAGAACTGCAGGTGGTTTCAGCCCTGGTGCTTTCCCCCACCTAATCACCTATATAACCTTGGCCTCTGTTGGGCTGATCCCATAGTCAGTACTCACCTACTGAATGGGCTGAATGCTAAATACCTTTGGCTTACCTGAATCTCATCCCTGTATTTTTGTGCTTGGGGCATTCTACCACAGCTATTAAAGCATAAATCACATAATTAAGGTTTCATTTTTTTCTGTCTCCTCCCCAACTCAAAATTTTTCAAATAGTTACCAAATTTACCTTAAGATCACCTTTCTCCATATTGTTTCCCTCCCTATCCTGTCTTTCCTAAATGTTGTAGTGCACTTCCTATAGTTTTCATTCCTTTGAAACATCTTCATTCAGAACAAAAGGAAATTTGTACTTTGCATGTCTGTGAGCATAGAATAAATAAGAATCATGCATGTGTTTCACATTAGACTGCTATGAGTATTTATTTTGTCATCCATTCTAGCAATCCATATATCTGACTTCCTTAGGTCTCTTATTAACTATCCACTAGGACTGAAGGACTCACTACTTTTCACTGATGAAAATTACGTATTGTGTTTTAGTGTACCATTCAGTTCCTGTCTCCCACTCAAATCAGAAACATCAGAAACTATTTTTTACTAGATTTCCAGCATATAGAAAATTTCAAATGTCATTGCAAAGCCGAAAATGAGGAGAACAGCTGGTACAGGCAAACCATTTACATTTTGCAAAAAGCTTATCAGCTAAGCTGTGATTCTGCAGAATAAAACAGATCTGAAGTCCATTGAACCTAGACAGAATACCCTCTGCAGTTTGAGATAGCTGACTCATATTTGGCCCTTTTCTAATAGAAGTACAAGTGTATGAATGACTGAATTGGGTTAAAAAACTAACCACTTCTTTCCCCAGAATTAATCTCAGAGTTTAAGTGTCTATTTTTCCTGAGATTTTCTTACTGTTCTCATGAGCTTCTTCCTGTGGGGCCTGCAAGCACACTCCAGGAAAGAAGCTTGCCAGGATATAAGAGAAATCTCACAAGAAATTCTGTTGTTGGTTCATTTCCAGGAAAATTCTGCAGCCTTAAGACATGCAAGTAAATTTCTCCAAACTGGAGAGACAATACCTGTGATATCTCCAACAGCAACAGCGATCACTTCCTGAAAGTTGCTCTTAATAGTCTCATTTGTCAGTCCCTGCTTGGATGTGAAAATGTCATTTGCAGTCTGAGCAGCACAGTCATAATCAAAACTTAATATAAAATAATGTATTTGTTTTGAGTTCTACTGAGAGCTGCAGACAGTTTGCTTAGAATTTAAAGAAAATTAGGAAGAAAAGAGTTTACTGTTCCTCCTTCCTTCATTTTCTTGGGCATAAGACCCAGGTGTTTATAGGTGTAGCAGAAGCTGCTTGTTCTGCTTGGGCCACAGTCTGTGGTTCCATCAACCTAATTAGCTCCTGCACTAGGAAGAGGGCATATCTCCTGAGATTGTGTATGGGGACAAATAATGGCATCAGAAGAACCACCATAATAAAAAGAGAACACTTCAGCATAGTCAACCAGAACCTCCAAAGTACTATCAAAAAGGAAATGGAGAGGACAGAAAGGCACCTGAAATCCAGGAAAGCTTTCCTCAGGACTGAAACTGAAGTCAAATATCTCTGTCAGCTTGTCATCTACAGCTCAGAATGTTCTTGCAACACCAGAACGTCATCTTCCATGTCAACAAGAATTACCTAAAAAAGACAAAAAGAACACCAACATGAAAATCAATTATTATATAAAATCCCCAAGTAGGAACTACAACTTAGGTTTCCCTAATCCTAATACCAAGACATTATCCAACCCCTCATGATCTGTTAATTTGCCTAACAAATTAGACCATACACAGATATCCTTTTCTGGATCCAGCTGCATCAGGGGTGAGGTTACTGCTCATAGATGCAATTACTGCCTCACCACTATCATGACCTTGGTTCAACTAGCAATGCAGATGATACCTGAGGCCAATTACAAAGTACTCCCATGAACAGCTCTCTTGCTCTGACTTCCTCAGTGCACAGACAGCATGCTCAGCAGAGAGCCTGGCCCTACATGTGCTACGAACATTGGCCAAAGTAGGCTGCTCAGGGGACACAGATGGGGGGATTCCACTGCCTGCTCCTGATTGCATTTGGCTAAGTCCTGGGCAGTGGACTGCTCTGATTTAGAACTTTCTAGATGTTTTCAGTCCATGTTTACAAACAGCTCAGGAATGTCAGTACTTAAAACTTATTCATGGAACTGAGGCAGCTCTAGGGACAGGCAACTGAGCTGGAATCGAGGTTTTTTTCTTTTTATTTAAATCCAACTTTAGGCACTGATGCCTATTATAAAATCTAGTTAAAAATCACACACCTTATCTGCTATACTTGGGAATGGTGAGAGAAATGCTTCCTTGTTCAGTATTCTTAAGCTATTTGCATAAAATACATGTTAAGTAATTCAGGAGGCTGATTTGTAAAAGATGAAGTCTGTAAAAATAAGAAAGGCTAGAAATATAATTCATGGAAAACACTCCAGAGTCCCCCAGTTTTTCTGCTGTTGAGCCTCAAGTACTCTTTTTTAATTATTACTATTCAAGGGATTTTCATTTCTGAGACAGGTAATAATCCACTTTCAGAACACATCCCCTGAATATACACACACATTAGTACACTATTAGGCAAACAAACTCATGATTCTATCTATGAAACATTTTCCTTGCCTTTAGTTAGTGATTTTTGCCCAGTTGCTAGCCTAAGTGTAATCCATAATTTTACTTTCAGTAGTCATAACACAGCATTCCTAATCATAGTACAATAAACATCTGACCTAGTGTCCACTGAAATCACAAAAAAAAGGTCTTCCAACTTCAGTGGGTTGGGGAACCAAGCAGATAGCAAAATGCCGTGCATCTATTTGCTGACTAAATCCTAGCAATTTCAAATACAGTTTACTTCATGGGTTAATTTTATAATGAGTTAAAGAAGGTTAAATCCTTGACACAGTCAAAGAAAGGCAGTGCATCCAGATCAACCAAACCACACAAGAGTTCTGATTTATGAACTGTAAACTAGCATGGCCAAAGAGCTTGCTGAATAAAGACAAAAATGACAGCCTTTTACACTCTCTTTTAACTTCTTCAAAATGAGTTTTTGTCATTTTATAGTGGGATAACTATTGAGTTCACCAGGTCAGAGAACCATACGAAGTAGCCGATCTAACCCTAACTACTGTAGCCCACAGTCACAAACACATGGTTTCAGCAACTGAAAGCAGTTTGTGTGCAATTCCCAGCGAGAAATTTATCAAAGTTTTGCAGGCCCCCTGCTCTTCATTGTCTGTTTGTATTCTGGATCTTTGCAAAGTGTAGTAATTACATTTCAACAATAAAACTTCTAGAGGTAATTTGATTTTACACTACCAGCTAGCACTTCTTTGCTAATACTTATGATGCATTACGTATATGTCTAGAACATTAGCACTCAGATAATTAACTCTTCTGCCGAGTGTCCAGTTTACTCTCTTCAGCGAAAGCACACTGCTCCCACAGAGACAGGCCTTGCGTACAAGCAAATCTAATCCCTAAATCTCTTATGTGGTCAGTAAATTAAAATCTAGGTTGTAGCAGTTAAACTAATTCCCTTTCCCCCCTTTTTTTTTTCTTCTGTTTTTTGGCACTTTCTAGCAAAACAGTTCACATACAATCACTCAATGGCTGGAAAGTAGGCTTGGCAGAAGGAGCCAAGGCTCAGCGTGGCTCCAGTCAAGACAAATGGCTGAATTATTGTGACGTTAGTAAACAGGTAATTAGTTTTGCGTGTCATTGTTCACCACCTCAAGCTCATTACCAAAGTCTTACAACACTCTCTTTAAAAATTCAGACCTGTTTGACCTGCTACCAGCTATAGTGCATTTCGAGCACTCACAGATAAAGTACAATCTTGTCAAACTGAAGACACCTGCTCCCAGCAGGAGCACTACTTATGAACTGACAAGTCTTTTGTTACAGTACCTTCAGATACAATGATCTTTCCATCTGGAATAACCAGTATCAACTTGGCTGCAACCACTGCAGAGCAATCTTTTTGAATATTTATTACCACATGAAGTACATAAAGGTATAAAAGCAGGATGTGCACAAACACAAAAAGGGAGAAGAGTATTTATGATAACTTCTGCTATTTGCCACACAAGCTTTTGAAATTAATTTTCTTTGGAAACCGACTCCTGGCAACAACTTACAATTCTTTTTTCTCTGCCACCAGGTCAGTCAGAGTGAAACTCACCTTTGTATGTATTTTATTTCACAGGTGACAAAATTAACTCAACTGCAGAGGAGTGTATATGGAATTATTTCTCTTTGCCTAAGTTTTCACTTGATCTTATTTGTTGGCCTATTCATTCTCCTGGATAGTGGACTGCATTCCTCAGTTTACCTCTACATGTTTTCTTCCAGGAAAAGCACTAACACTGGATAATTCTTCCCTCCATGTCTTTATTTTGTGAGAGTACAAGTGGCAATTTAAGCTAATTGCTTTTTAGTACTGCACTCATATAAAAATCCAGTAAAGGCACAGTCTAGGGCTTGGGTGAAGGTATACAATATTCAGGTTTATTTCCAGCATTTTCTTTGCTTCAGCACCTTCCACAAGGACAATGAAAAGCCTGACCAGGAGCTCTGTGCTCCTCAGCCTTCCAAAGACAGAAAGGAATGTGTTGTTGAATTTATCTATCTTCTCTGCCCTTAAGAGACCTCAATGAGCAAAGTCCATTCTGTAGCAGTTAATCATATATATGCAAATGTTGCATTTAGAATTTGGAGCCCACTGTGAGCCCATTTTTCTTGAGCTGTTATTTTAAAATGTGCTTTAAATCAATTTTGCAGTAAAGATGGGGTATGTTTCAGTAACAACCATTTTTCTCCTGATTAGTAAATTACTGTTGTTTCCAATGTTTCATTCTAACTACTACTTGCTCAGAGTCACAGGAAAACAGAGCACTTAGTCAAGACAAACTTCCCTTTATTTCCATCTCAGCAAAGCAAGGTCTAGATTACTTTTGGAAAAACAGTTTTCAGCTGACAAAGTGAAAAATGTTGCATAACGACAAACTTATAACATGGTAAGAAAGTTTTAATAGAAGGATTACCACTTTCTGTTGTAACTAGTTTAAAAGTCCTTTAAGACTTTCTGCTAAGAACAGATGATTATATTTGCAGTATTTATGTAATTTCTATTGGCTGGCTGTGTAATAATTTATGAAAGTTGTGACAGCACAGTGCTTTAATACAGATTAAACTATATTGAGGGAGAAAAATACAGCAAAATGCCAGTGTGCTACACAGAATACCAATCCCAGGATCATGTAGAATTTTAAAACAATTCAGCTTGAAAATATAAATTGTGTTTTCCTAACCATTGGACAATGTCAAGCACATATATTTCTGTGTGGATTTGTACTATGTTTATCTCTTTACATGATGCTATCTGTATTTCAGACCCCCATTATACAGGCTTAGGAAGATGCAAGCAAGTCAATTCATGTCATCCTCATTCAGAGGCAACATATTTCCTTAATGTTATATCACTGTGCATGCAGCATGAGCCATGTGTCTTAAGACTGTTATCAGTGCTATTTGTCTTAGAGGAAGGTAAAGGTTTTAACTTTCTAGTTCATGGCAGAAACATCCAAAACAACTTCAAACAGTCCATACAGAAGACTGTAATTGTATCAGGGTATTGCAGTGTGGGGAAAAAAAAAAAAAAAAAAAAAAGAGGTCTGTCCTATTGGGTGCTAGATCACATCTTTTTTCAATGACACTGCTCTCATCTACAAGCCTGATAGGTAAGGGAAATCAGTTTCTCATAAAGGATTTAGTAATTAGAGGATAAATTAGGTTTTACTTTGGTTTAATAAAAAGGCTGTTTGGGGCTGGTCAAAAACTTTGGTGTCCAGGAGATCAGTAAGCTGATCAGTAAATTGATCAGAAGTAAAACATAAATGCAGCTGATGGCAAAAATTTCATATTTGCATACCTGTGGATGCACACAAAATATACATGCAAACATAAAACCTGTAGATCTGCTTTTTGCATTTGCAAAGTCCCCATTTTAATTAACATCAACTATAATCATATGGTAAACTAGGCATAATAACAGTAATTAAGACCTTGGCCTCTTAAAACATGTTAGACACAGACACAAAGGCAAAATCCAATTTGGAGAAATATATAGAGCATTCAAAGGTCGGTATTGAGATTCTATCTGGGATACCTAAATAAATAGGCAAATCAACCCTATTTAACACTGAATGTGTTCTTCTTGAGATCTCAAGAGGATTTCCAATTATTCACAAATGGCTAACCGTGCGCTCCTTTCCCAGAATTATAAACGAGTCACCAGAAAATAGCAAGTTTGACAAAATTGTCCAACAGCCCATTAACTGTACAACTGTGCTAAATAGCCAGAGACAAGTCTAAATCTGCCAGAACCAGTGTCTCTTGAGTCTGCCAAGGGGATAGATATTTCAGCTGCAGAAATATCCATTTGCAGCTTGCCACCATCTGGACCTTGCAAACTAAGTACTGAAGTGATGGGCTGGCACAATCCAGATCAGAAGTGGCCCTTCAGTTCTCAGGAAAATCTTTAAAGATGGGCATACTGAAAGGTAGTCAGGCTTCCCTAAGCGAGACAGATATTTGTATTCACAAAAAAATTATTTTATTACCCTTATTCCTTCAAAGTCTATTTGGATTGTAATTCTAAAGATTCACAAAACATTCTAAGAGCTTTGTTTGTTTTCTACTAAAACTTCTAAAGCCCAACACTTTTAAGGCCCAATGAAGGATTGTTCATATGCACAGGCTTACAAATAAATTCATCTCACCTTATCTGCTATTAAGTTCATTCACCCAAATTACACAACATACAGATCCAAACAGGTAATCTGGAAAGAAGCCTGTCAACAGTTATATGAAGTTAGACTGCACACGTGAGAAAGAGGTGAGCACAATGAACAAGGACATGACACAGCAGAGCAGCAAACTTTCATTCGGGTTTCAAAAAACCCAACACACCCATTAATGCTGCAAGTCATGTAAAACTGATCACAGCAGATCTTGTCTATAACACATTCCAGATAGTAAACAAACTGAGCATAGTTTTAAAAGTAAAAATTTTGAAAATCCACTGAAGCTTTAAAAAAAATAAATGGTCAGATAGTCTTTACTTCTTAAAGCACTTGTTTTCTACAAGTGAGGAAGGGGAAAAACCCCACCCCACAACTTGATTTTTTAGAAGAATATATGACACTGCATTCTTTGAGTAAAGAAATACATGGGAGTGTAAAAAAATGGGGACACAAAGACTATAGTCTATATTAAGAAATATTACTATAAATTAATTTTCACAACCCCCTCATTCTTGGATATTTTTAGTATTGCACTTGCTTGCTTTAGTACTATGAAGACAGGCTTATGAGGCCATGTTTATCTCCTTTTTTTATTGGCTGAATACAAAATACATCTTTAGATCAGTGTTGCACTCTCCAAGCAGAGAGTTTTCTGAAGCTTATCCTTTTTGCAATATCCCTAGAGAAAAATAACTTACAAAATATTGTTTTGAGGTTATGTTGCAGCAACAGGACACACTCCAATTTGTGAGTCTGCAAATTGGTTTTTTTTCGTCTAATGTAAGATGACGATTCATAATCAATTATGGTTCTCACATCAAAATCTCCCTGTCATCTTCAAACTACCAGAGAAAGGGCCATTACCATCATCAGCAACAAGAATGCTTAAATTTCTTTTTTTAAGTCTTATGAAATCAACCTATTTCTACTTGTTATCTCCTGAAAAGGCCTCCTTTGAGACTCACACTTGACCCTGACACCAATGAAACAAGAAGAAATCCTTCAGTTACACCTGAAGTTCCTTCTCAAACTTCCAGACAAACCCTAGAGTCTCTCCAGAGTTGAATACTATCAAACAATATCACTTATATTCTACTCTGGAGGACACATACATAAAAATGTGGGTCAGGCTTGTAAATTCAGGTTATTAGCTATAGGAATATCATCCCAGGTTTACTTTCTTGAGCACTACACATCTTAAGAATTGCCTTGAGACTTACGGGGATGTTTCTGCATTTGCATTCACTTATTTACAAATTTGGACTATTGAGCATTCTTTAATCACCTAAATTCATTAAACACTTCTCTGATAATGCCTTTCTACCTCACTAACAAGATCTTAGATTCATAAACTTTTTAGGAACCAAGTACCAGATAAATCCACAGGAATTCAAACTTTTGGAAATGGGCCATAGCCTTAAGAAGGGCTAAGCACAAGATCCTGTACCAGGTGCTAGGCACTCACTCAATGGCTACTATATGTAGATTAATCCTTTTCCTGACTTTAAGAAGCATTTCTTTCTTTATTGGCAAATGCTAAGCAGTGATTGAAAGGAACAGATGCTGCCCTTTAGGGCTCTTTGGCCTTCCTCTAAAGACATATTATCAATTTCTTTAATTATCACAGCAACAGGAAAACTTGGTGAAATATTTAGAAGGGGGCGGGAGGAAAACATGTGTTTATGTTCATTCAAGACCACTTGAAAACAGATTATTCTAAAGATGGAAGGAGAATCATTGGACATCTAAATAATTAATTTCAGCAAATCCATTAAATGGGAAACAGTATAACATTTTGACTGATTCAGCACAACCAGCATTCACTGATCAGCTTCTATATTACTTTTTCTAAATTGCCACTTGCAGGAATTTTAGCATAGCACAGTGTAAATCACTAGTCAGTCATGTGCTCTGTGTACCAGACAGAGAACTAAGATACAAACAGTCTGGTGACAGCCTGGCTATGATAATTAGATAAAAATCATGCAAATGAACACAAAACTTCTATCATTTCCACCTCTGTGAGCAACTCCACTGTTTATAAAATCTTAAACCTCAGACATTTATTTTAGATAGTTAAGATTTACAGCAAATCTTCTGACATACTGTTGAGCACTAATACATTTCTGTAGTTGAAAAGCAGAAAGCATAATTTCTCAAGCCTCATTGTTTTCCTAGAAGATGAGAAAATTAGAAGAAATAGTCTGCTTAAGACTGCTCTTACCAGTGTCTTCATCAGAGCAACAAGGCAGGATGAGAAGCAGTTGAGCTTCAGATGAGTATATCAGTTCTCTGCTGCAGACAGCATAGAGTCAAAACCAGGCAGTTGCACAAGGTCAAAAGTAAAAGCAGCAACTTCTTATAAACTAGTCAACATTTCTCCATGCTTGATTTGCTTTTGAGATGAAATATATTTGTAAAACATCTATTTTTATTTTTTTAGATGTGATATCAGACACACTGCAATCTCAGCTCAGTCAGGCTGAGTAAGGTTAAAGAAGGGAGCACCTTCCAAAGACATTGCTGCTGTAAGTGCTCCACACAATCTAGTAAGCAGCATTTTTTTGTCAACGATGTAACAGTTTAAAATGCATGGGTTTTGTGATGTTATACTGAAGAACAGGCAGTTGTGATTCTTCTATATGAAACATTATTTAACCTGCATCCCAGCAAATTGCTTGTCCCTGAAGTTGCAATTTTTCACACAAGCCATAAAGGCATTTCTGAGCCTTTAAGTTCAGACCCCAATCCACATGGTACATTGTGTGCGGAAAGAAGCTACACCTCCCAATTTCCTGCCAGGTCACAGTTGACAATTACTTTCTCTCTGACTACATTCTTATAGTATTTTGAGTTTAACATTGTGTTTTTCCATTTTTATTTCTATCACATGTTGTTTTGTTTCACTGTGTTCTGCCAAACAGCGCCCTAACTTGATAGAGGTGCTATAATCTATATATAGTTTGCATATTGATTCCTTAGTACTTTGACATCCTTCAGATTGAAGGTTATCCCAATATAAGGTTCCTTCATCTAAGGTAACCTTTAAAAGAGACAGAGTTCAGTCCAGATGTTTATCCAAACTGTTCTAAATCTCTGATGTATGGAAATCCAGCAGGAACAGGTTTTTTGAGAGACTTTCAGTGACACTTAATTCAGACAAAGTACCATATCATCCTGTCACTGTAATCACATGGGATGCTAATGATGTCTACCATTTCCGTAGAACTTTATACAGATGAATCACCACAACACAGTCCTTTGCAGTATTATCCCCATTTTATTATTGAGGAAACAGAGTGTCTGATATTACATTATGCTATTAAGTGACCTGCTCTTTCAATCTAAAAAGAATAGCAATGAAAGATGCAGAAACTATTACTGTAACTTTTCCAGCTTTTATTTGGTGAAATGCTGGTTAAATATTTAGATCCCACAACTTCTTTTACCATCATAGCACATTGTTTAAAAAGCAGTCCACGGAATAATCAAATTGACACTCTGTTTTGACTATGCTGTGACTTAGCAGCAATATTTCAATTTATTGCAATTTTGATCATCATAGAAAAGTCAGCCAAATGCAAAATTAAAGACACATGTCACTGTTCACTATTTTCTCATGCAGCCTTGAATGTGTAGTCATATCATTTATCTAAAGTATCAACTTCTTGAAATCAAAACAATTCCCCAAAGAAAAATAACAACACTATAACGTATTCACTATTTATGTATCTCGGGCTGTAATGTAGTTCATTATTTAATCTATGGGAATACTTCCATACAACCAGAAAGGTTGGTGGTGTTGGAAAATTTGGGAGTTGTTTTTAGTTTGGTGGGTTGTTTTGTGTTCTTTGAAAAATCCCACCCTTCATGACTAACACCACGGGTACTAAAGAACCTTGGGGAAAATACTGTATGAAAATTATTTTATCTCTATCAGAAATCTTGAAGACCTAAGGCCAAAAGATGCTGTGTTAACTTCACTAATCACAGAAGAAAAAACAAAACAAAACAAAACAAAAAAAAGTGTTCAACACCATCTTGGACTCACTTCCAACTGAAAAATTATGTGTCATATAAAGCTAACTGTTTACAATCTCAGAAATATGTTATAGTAAAATAGGCTCTGCAGAATTAATTGAGTGCCAGTTTGGCCCTGCTTCACATTCAGCAGAGTCATCTGAAGGAGAAACTGTTGAAGAAGAATCTGCCACAATTTCATTTCCAAATCCCAGGAGTCACAACCTAGGACTTATCTCAAAATACTTCAATATTGGTTTCATGTTAACTAAACTCTAAATTGTGAAAGACACAAATGTTTCCCTATCAACAAAGCATGTCTCCCTGTCAAACACTGATGGAATCATGGTCCCATGATTATCATCACCGAGTTGGGATTTGCTGGTGAACAACTCTTCAGTCAAGACTATTTTGAGATTTTTACCTTCTGGAAGCAAACAATTCACAAGAAATAGGTCTCAACATCCCAGTTCTGCCCTCTGCAGCAAACTGGAAAGGCACTAAAAGGGACTTTCATTGTACCAGCTCTGTAGCCTGACAAAGAAACTAGTGTCATGTGTTATATACCTAAATGTAAGTAAAAAGAAATTGCATGTTCATCTGGATTTTATCAAGAAATCATGATTCAGAATTAATTCACATTACAGTTGATCAATAACAATAATTAAATTACTGAACAGAGTATAGTATCACACTCTGTTTAAAAAAAAAAAAAAAGCATTATGTATAGTTAGTAAAGAAGCAAATAATGTGAGATTTTCCACAAGATGTTTCTATTTCAAAAATATTCACTACTTTTGTAGTAGCAATGCTGAGACAAAAACACAGCAAAGGCAGGATAGCTTCAGCTTCATCAAAGCATCTGGCCTATTCTCACATCTCAATAGTCATAAGCAAGAATAGCTTTTTTTCCCCTTTATGTTGAATTTGTGGAAGACAGGCCTTATCAAAATTGGACACTCCCACATGAAAACCTGTGTTTTGTGTATTCTCTGTGATTGTCTGTGCAGAGATATTGCTCTGCATAATTAGCAAATGAAGCCTAAGTGAACTCTAGACATAAAAGAGAAGCAGAAAAGTCAAAGGTGGCAAGACGAGCAAGACAGAACTTGATAGCTTCGCTGGCAGGATTACATGATACAGTGGCCTATGGCAGCAAAGGACTAGATTCCATCAAGGAGTCTGGTCTAGTTGTTCCTACTTTACATCCTTGCAGTAAAACACTGATGCTGAGAGTATAACAAATTACAAAAGGTGACTGAATAGGGCTGGATGGGGAAGAATACAGGACACATGTATTATTCTTCCCAAACCTTTATTCTTTTCATCACCAAGCAGCTGTGTCTTTTGCTTTCTACTCAGCATCTATGACACAAAGGAACTAGACACAGAAAGAACAGCGATGTTCAAATAACCACAACCAATAGCTATATTCATCCTGCAAGACCTAGCTGCATGCACACATATTGCTGTCCCAGGAGGGTAGCTTTGAAGAACCAAGATAGAGAGGTTGAAGATAAGCCTTTCAGATTCTCCAATTCTAGTAGACGAATGAAGGATTTTCCCTGTTAAAGATAGCTAGGAATTAATCCATAGTACTGTTTGTTCCTGCTTTCTGTCCTGAATCAGATCATGACAACTGTAGCTAACCCTGTGGAGCCTCACTGCTGGGCATCTTCACACAGTTACACTTTGAACCGATGCATCATTGTAATATACCATAAGACCAAGGAGGAAACCAGGTTTTCCAGCTCTATTTTCGTTAGGAAGTCATTAAAGTGCTAAAGGGGTTAGCTTTTGACAACTATACTGACATGACAGGAGAGAACTTCATCTTTTCAAGCCCCTTTACATTTACCTCACCACCAAACAAGAAAATGAGTACCTCTCAGGTTTTTTTGTATTGTGGAAGAGATACCAACAATCAGCCTATGTACAAGAAAAAAAAATGCCTTGCAAACACAAACTGAAAAAAAGTCTCAAATACTGCATATGGGATTGTGTTAACTTTGATGTCAATTCTTTATGGCAGGACACATTCTCATGTGTAATGTACTTACATTACACATGGCACAACGCTAAAACTGGCCAGGGGTATTATTTCAATTTCTAGAGAGGGTAGTTGATCTAGATGAGAGTCAGTGCTCTTAGCAGAGGAGACAGCACCGCTGATCCACACATTTTAACAAGGATGCGTGCACATGCAGGGTAATTCTGGTGATTCACATCAAAGCCATGTGCACAAGAGGTGTGGAACTGGGCAGATGATGACTACAGCAGAACATTTTCATAGCGTGTTTGAAGATATTAAGAAAAAGAGGCTTTAAATACATAGATGATGAGGGACCTCCTATTTTAACTACCCTCCCAAGAGTTCTATAGCCTGTGTCTGAAGCCAAATTTCAAATCTCTTACAGCCTATATTGAGTTGCATTAGACAAAATTGCCAATAGTGCAAATAGTGGTTTGTTGCATACCGTTCAGCTTCCTAGAAGACATGACACTTGAATTTTTTTGGCTGAACCTGTGTCACTGTCACAAACATACTACCATTTCTGGATAGCAGGAACAATGTATTTTGAATTTTGACCTTCTATGGTATTATGAAGGAAGATGAGTTAGACATCCAAAACTGTGGCATTTACTAGTTTTGTTTAACAGAAGATAAGCTATAGAGGAGTATTATGGATCCTTAGCACAAGAAAAGGCTACTGTTCACATTCCTTTTGAGAAAAGATTTAATATGTATGATACAGTCCCTGATACAGGTATAGAGAACATACACAGGCCTCATTTTCCAATGCATCGTGTGAATGCAGTCTGATACTATTGCTGAGATAAGCAGCCAGGCAGATTAAGATACAGTATTATCCAAAGCAATATCAGTGATGCCCTTCTTGAACAATGACTTTGCCTAGAACCAGGAGAGGAACACAGTAGGTCGAATACCTCTCTAGCTTCTTCACACACTGGAAGGCTGTTCTAGTTGTGAATCCTCCATAAAAAGGAAAAAAAAAAAAAAGACAGTACAAGAGACATCGGGCACCTGCTTCCATCTCTTCCTTAGATGATAGGGCCTATTGTGAGTGGTCGTGTGAGCATCTTTCCATCCCTTCTGACTCCGGCCATTGCCTACACGCAGTCCTCTTGCAGCCTTCAATTTAAGCACACGGTGACGAGGCGCAACAGCAGTTGCACTGTGTCCTCGATGGAAGATGATCCTTAGAAGAGTGTGCCCCAATGGTACAAGTATTATGAATTCTCCATCAAGAAAAGCCAGAGACCTGACTTGATGCTTTAATGAAAAAGCACCCTAAGTTTAATAGCAGTTAATGTAATTAGATTATAAAAAAAATAATAATAATCCTCATTCCTCTCTCACTATTTTCTAGAACTAGTTCTCTTACTATTCTGATTTCTCCCACTTTTTTGCTTTTGTTCTGTTGGCTTTTCATCTTGCTGGAATAAATTTAAGACTTTTTATTTAATTGCTCTTATTAATATTTACATATTAATGTAAGACATCTATTATTCAAGTTGATAACAATGTTTCTCTTCTAACAGCCTTAATTCAGAGAATGAAGATCCTATGGAAATCAGAATGACATTGTTAAAAGTCAAAACATTACTTGATTTGTTTCCAGCTATTTTGGACCTTGTCAGGATCCAACAACATTACATGTATTTGAAAGGAGTAGAAATGATGCATCATTTCTCAGTACCCATCAACTGCTTTTCCTTACCAAGTTGCCAGTACAGCATTTCAGACAGCCCTTCTCCAAGTCTCTGCCTCTGTCTTCAAAAAGACCTTAGACTTTGGAAGTCTGAGAAGAGAGTAGATTAAAATTAGGTGTCCCTGCTGACTGCGAGGGGGTCAGAGTAGATGACCTTTGAAGGTCCCTTCTGGTCCAGATGATTCTATGATTCTATGAAAATGCAAGGAGAAAAACTGATCCAGAACCAAAGGGAGAAGCCATTTTTAAAGCGAATAGAGAAATAACAAGGCAGTCTGACATAGGTGTCAAACAAGCTCTGCCTCATGCTTACATCGTAGAAAAGGACAATGTTTACCTTAAAAAGGGGGTGGGAAGATCTTGCTTTTAATTATCACTTTCCCAGTCACAGTGGAAACCCGGGGACCAGCCGCCGCATCCCATAGAACAGGAAGATGCTGCCACCTACAGGTGCGAGTGCCAGGAAGGCACGAAGTCACAAACGCTGGGTCCCCACTACTGTCAGAAAATAACACCACAGTTGGAAAGGCCAGAAACCCATACATGATACTTGCCACAATGACACTTGCTTAAGAAATCATATTTCTTAGCCTTCTTTCATTGTTCCTGTTGTTCAGAGTGTCATACAGGCACATAAGCCAGTGCCTTCTACACAGAAAAAAAAAAAAAGAGGTCTTTCTTTGTTGCCTTTAGAGTAGAAGAGGAAACAGAAGACCTCTTTGAATCCTCACAGCATGATGCATCCACTCCCATGATACAAAGATCACGGTAAGCTATCCCTGTAAATAAGTCCACAAACCCTGATCTAAGACCATCATGTCAACATTCAGAGAGGTCAAAATACCTCACATGCCTGTGCTTTTGGCTTGAAGAAAATTTGCATTTTTAGCTTTATAACATCTATTCTTAGATCCATGGCAGGTTTATAAGTACAGTTCTTTATAACAAGAGTTGAAGAAAGGCTAAACTGAGAAAATATTTTACGAGATGCTTGGAACAATACAAAAAGCTTGGAGAGTAGTCCATTTCCATGGTTCACACAGAGTCAGGGGTTTCACATGTAGCTACCATACTCAGGGAACTCGTTTGGAAGGACTCAATTTTACACAGCTCCTAGTGAAATATGGAGTTTCAAACGTGCAAGTTTATATTCCCATGGCCACGTAATACTAGTAGCGTACAAAACCAAACAAAACAGGAAGTCTTAAGAAAAAAAACCAAAAACCATAAAAAACCCAAAACTAAACAAACAAACCAACCAAAAACCCCCAACCAATTCCGTTTATCAGAGGCTTTTTCTCTAAATAGTGTATTTGACTATTTTTTTTCTTTAAATCAGAGTGCAAATATTGTATTATGTTTATTCAATAATACCCCCATCAGCATGCCAAACAGCACAACTTTTTGACTAGGGACACAGCAAACCTATAATGTCTGCCAAACTTTACTCAAGGCGTTAGGGGGTCTCTTGAAAGTAGCTTTGCTTTGAACTTCCCTGGCTCCTGTAGGTTCTCTCTGATTAACTGATATTTTATATAACATTATCAACCATCGCTGCAGTGAAAGAAAATAAAACAAGTAATCTACAAATGCAGAGGGCACCTTCTTGCCACATTGTCTGTTTCAAACTAACACAGCCAAATTACTCTGTTCTGTTTAAATAGCGATTGAGCTAGGGTAGCCACTGGAGCTTGGGCTGCTACAACACCACTACAACACTACAACTTGTGCTCTAAGTCTTCATTTTAAGAAGTAAACCAACCCAGCCATAGTTCTAATTTTTGTGTGGGCAGAGAGATTCCTAAGGTTAAATGAGACCTACCTGCAAAGGCAACCTGGACTTTACAAGCACTTCAGAGACCAACAGCATTATTAGCACTCCTGTGGGGAGACAAACGGACGTGTGGAACAGCTTGTCTGCCTGCCTGCTGAGCTGGGCAAGAAGCAGCCAGCTCTACTCCAAATCCTGCAGATGCTTAGAGTATCCTGTACTCACCATGGGTGCATCCCTGGGATAGTCTGCACAAATGCCAAGACATCAGCTGTGCATCAGTTTGCAACATGTTCACCTTGTGTTTACTGTTTTCAGTTCACTACTGCAAAAGCTGAAGTAACATTCAATAAGATGCATTTCTTGTCCCACACTTCAGTGCACTCATCTGTGCACTGCTTATAAAAATACCTGACACCAGCAGACAACAGCCACCCACATGCAGCACACTAGGGATCTCCATAGCTAAAGCATGTCATGCACCAACTTGAATGAAGCACGAAGGCTTGTTTCTAGTAGCTATAATAATTCACAACTTCTGTATCAGACACAGAAGACTACCTAAGATACATTCATGCCAGTGAATATACATATGCAAATGACACCTTTGCAGGGCAAGAGATTAAGCCTACAGCAGTTGTGGGGTATTTATACACAACTTTTGTCTCACTGCATTTATCAAGATCCAGACAAATTCATCAGCACTGTTAATACACTAGCAAGGCAAATAAATGTATTATAGTAGGGGAAAAACAGATACTTTGCTGATTCTCATCAAACAAATTACTGATGGGTGAGCTCAGGACTGAGCAAAGCTGCCAGTTATACTGGCATGAAGTCAAAGAAAATTCTGGCTTAATACATAGAAATATAACACGCTAAAATTTAGGATAACAGATTCTGCCTTAAAAAAAAAAAAAAAAAAGAATAAAAAAAAAAATTCAGTGGTAATTTTCTTAAACTCACCTATACTGTGTTGGAACAAACCAGCAACTTGTACATCAGCAAAGCTGAAAATAGTTTACAGATTTGGGTAAGAAAATTCCTACTGGGGTGCCATTTTCCTCATCTTGGCCAGCAGAGCAGAGCTGAAGAGTAGCTCTGCAAATGAAATGCAAGAAAGTGAATTGATCCATCTCAGCAAATATAAAAATACAACACTATTACATTGGTCAGATTTTCCCCCATATGCAAGAAGCAATACTTTCTATTTTCAATCTAGAGGATTTATTTCCAATTATGGAAAACAAAATGAAAAAATACAGGTCCTGATATTGCAAGCAGCTCTATGCAAACAGACCACTGTGTCTGCATGAATCTTCTGCTAGAATTACAGTCAAAAAGTCTGACAAAAAGAGTAAAGCCAGCTTCAACTTATTCTCAGTCTGAGCTGGGATGCCTGAGAGAAGACCATCACAAAGGCCATCCCTGTAAATTCACCTAGGTTTAGACCTGCAGCAAAACAAAACAACCACCTGCAAAACCACAGCCCCTTTCAACTCCTGCAAAAAAAAAAGAGATTTTCTTTTGCTCCCATTTCTGCAGGCACCACATAATGAGACAGCCATAAGAATTCATCACTGGTCCAATTCATTGCTGTACATCACTGAGTGCTTTCATCCTTTATAACCAAATGTAGAAAGAAAATATCCTTGTTTGCCTCTTATGGCACCAAGTGTAGACAAAAATCAATTCCTTTTGATCCCATCAGCCAGTTAGTGTGTGATCTAAAGCTCCAAAGAGCTTAACCACTCTTGCCTTTTAAGTTCAGTGAGAGATACTAAAATATCAAAACTTCTTTATTCTGTCTATCATTTGGTACCATTTAATAACACAAGACCATCTAAGTGTTGTTATTGTACTAAAAGATGGCATCAGTATTTTTCCATGTAGTGATGTCCTATCACTAAGAACTTACCACTCATCCCCCAATGGACAACAAACTGGATGCTTGTTCATGACTGTCCAGATTCAGACTCCTCCTTACAGTTTGGCATCTTCTGAATTACAAGAAAGTCTGACACTTAAAATCAGAAAAGCTCCATTCATCCAAACTTCAGCAGTGCAGTTAGGAAGTCTCAGCAGATAGTGAAGTTATTTTGGGAGGCAAAACCCAATCCAACCCTAACCTGTATGGAAGTAAGGCACCTCTGGAGTTGGGCGAGATCTACATGCAGAGACAGCCCTGCACTTCACAAGCACTGCAACAGCCCAGAGCATACACCAATGCACAGCATTAACCTTGCATCTATGGGGAGATGCACAGGTGTACACGTGCCAAAATCACCAGGCAGGAGCTAGCTCAGCTGTAACAAATTATTGAGATGCATTCAGGGAGCCTACACCCAAACTAAAACAGCAGCAGCTTAGAGCTACTTGTGCTTTCCTCGGACAGTCTGCACAGAAGCCAAGGAATCTGCTGAGAAGTCAGGTCTTCGGTAACTAGAAAGCAGAGGAAGCAACACTATCTTGATTTAGATTCCTTCTATATTTAACCAGTACTGGTTGGTCTTAAAAGTCTCATAGACAAAGAGACAGAATCTGAAAGCTTTAGGTTTTAACGTTTGGATGTAGCTGGTGATAAAGTGGTGGTAAGTGTTCCTACATTCTTTTTTCTTCATACTATCAGCCACTAAATTTGAGTATTCCTTTCCACATGCAATGCATTTCTACTCATCCCTCCCCACTGTACAACTGAATCAAAGATGTCTTATCTGAATTAACCCACAATTGTAATGTAGAATCTCTCTGTTCTCCATGTGCATTTTGCAGTGTGACTCCAAGTTTCCATAGATTTGTCTATAATGCCCACATCAGCTGATAAATGATTGAGTATTTAGGGGAGAGGGAGTGACGTAAGGAGGAAGACTTACTGCTTTAATAGTAGGGTTGTGTCTTGAGGCTTATATTGTCAGAAAGATCTTTCATTTTGGCAATAAGAACAAAGTTAAAACACTACCTTGCCACATTTTTCAGTGGCCAAAACTAACACAGAAGATGAAGTCACAGCAATACAAAGCACCTCTGCAGTGGTAAAAGTGAAACTGTATTATTCACTTCATAGTTCTATCAGTAAAATGGGGTAAACCAGCCCCTAATCTGCCCTTAGGTAAAAAGGCAACAAAGCGATACTGAGAATTCTCCAGTTGGATCTAACAGGTCCCCTGGGGAAGTTATCCGAGTCTTACCTTTAACTCAGTTGAACCATAAAACCAGGTGAAAGCAGACCTAAACAGAAGACAGATTATGTATCTAAACTGCTTTGTACAAAAGTCTGTTACAAAACTTAGTATCAATTTATGTGTCAATATTTTGCAAAGCAAAAGGAGCTAGAATGAGGCAAAAAAAATGCAACTCAAATCAGATCAGAGAAAAACAGCTGCTAGAAATGAGATATTCTTCATTCATTAAGGATTTTTGAAAAGTTTAAGATTTTAAAAATCAAGTTCAGGTATATCATTATCAGTAACTTTACACTGATTAAAATCATACTAATGCTAGAAAAGAAAAATAATTTTACACAACTTTCATAATCTGTTTGCATGAATCTGCTGAAGGTCTGGAGTGTAGGCTCTTATTTATAGGTGTACTCCTTTAGGTACAATTTTCCTGTGCGGGGTCCAGTGGCAGTTTGCATGGTCTAATAACGTACCAGCTGCTCTCCTGGTTAGATCTTGGTTAGATCTTGCAGGTTAGGTCAAGAATATGCTGTCTCCCTCTAAGAGGTAGAGTTGGGTTTTGTTGATGAAAAGTCAATAGTGGCTTCCCTGCCCATTGCCCTTACGCCATCCACTAAGTGATCTTCTTCTTAAATGTCTCAAATGATCTTCACTTAAGTGAAGCCAACTTTGCATAAAGAATTTAAATCAAATGAAGCCATCTAGCCCAGAATTTTCAATAACATTAGAGCTCAAAAATAAGCACTTAAGTGTAGACATGTTTTTAAAAACACTCCTAATGACATAGCATTTCAGAAGAATAAAATCTGAAAGCAATACTGTAAAAACTTACAGGAGTATACCTTTCCCACAATTATCCCTTTGAGGCAATAACTGATGATGCTCTAATGAGACTACTAATTTGTTGAAAAATTATCTGTATATTGTACAAGCACATACAAGAAGGTTTTGACTTTTTCTTCATACTGTTGAAAAGAAAACCTCTTCTGATGCACACAAATGAGAAGCAGAAGAATAAGCTAGGACAAATTCTGTCAATAAATACACACTTTGAGAAATGGCTTCCTAGTTTATAGCAGATTTATAGTTCTTATCTCAAGTTTCCAAAGTTCATCTGAATCTCCAATACAGGGAATTTCAATGTATCAGTAAATCTTTTTAAGCCATGAAGAAAACTCACTCAAAGAAGCAATGTCCCTTATCAGCGGAAGAAGTGATAAATCTGAAATAATATATAATTCATGATGACACATATCAAGACATTACAGCAAACACTGACACAAGACCTATTTATGGCATTGCTTTGCTAAGTGTATTCCCTCCAGAACCATCTCCTCTCTTATTCTGAACCAAACACCTGCTTTGATAATGCACATCTCTTCAGAACTGGGAAAAAAAGCAAATCTAATTCGGCAACTATTTCTCATGATAGAAAACTAGTGGCCCTCAGCCAGCAACATATAAAAAGTAAATGAAAATTTAAGTGCAGATCAAAAAGAAATGTGACACAGGATGGCTACTTTAAAAAATTTATGACCTCAGACACCAAGCTATCAATTGTCTAATACATGCTAATATGAACATTAATCTATCCTTGGTTTGGGGAACAAAGTTCTAGTTTGGCTCCTTCACAACAGCTTCCTCTATTGTGAAACCCCTTCAGGGTTTGATACTTGGATTCATGGTCCCTGCAAAAGTGAAGAGTCTTCTCAAATCCTTCTGACATGGTCCAGGAAGCTAAGGACCACAGACATCCTATTCAGAAGGTATTTACACTGTCAGCCTCAAATTCTGAACCTGGAAATACTCTGCAATTATTAACTAGGACCAGCAACATCTTTGGGAGCAAGGCCACGACCAGACAAATTTGAGAAGTGTATTAAAATTTAGTGACTACAGGTGACATGATTAGCTTAACTTATCATATGAGTCAGCATCATAATCCTTGAATAGTAAAAATAGCCTTTGAATAGTTAAAATATCACTGACTACCAGAGTGATAATGTACAGCTTGAAAAAAAAGCATAGGTATATATTTGGAAAAAAAATGAGAAACTATTTCCCTGTCAAGGCCATTACTGCAACTCACCTTTGAATTAAAAATAAAGTCATAAAAACCAAAAGCAGCTTTGCTTGCACAAATGTCTCCTGAAGAATCCTGCAGGATAGATGCCATATTCTTAAGATACAGAACAGGGAAGCATATATTCCCCTAAACCTCCCTTGGCTCAGGCATTAACCAAACAACATACCTACAAGGGCTGGCAAATCAGAGTTAAACTAAGAAGAAACAAAAAACTGGCACATGTGTTGCACAGGAGTTTCACACTATTTCACCAATAATGGTTCTCCCTCTGATCTTTTTAGGCAAGTCATACAGAATAATAACATTTCAAATGTTAGTATCTTTGGTCTAAATATTACTCCAGGTCTGTCTGCAGTGCATTCAAAGCAGCACTGTGCTCTGAGCCCACTGAAGAGCAGCAGATGTGCTCCTTACAAAGTCTGTTCAGACCAACCTGTGAGCTACCAGGACACCAGAAGAACAGACAGGGCATTTACAGACTGGACAGGATTACATTTTAGTAAAATGGTTTCCAATATATATTCTTAAAGGATGAAGAAAGTGCCAGGAGACATGCAGGCTAGAGAGGTTTACACAGAAATCACAAAAGAGGAAAATAAAATGGATAGTGTACATACTTGGGTAAACACTACAGTAGCTACCTTGACGTGGTGCAGCAGGAAGCACTATTATGTCTACAAACAGGAGTGGAATAATTTTATGCACACGTGCATTTTATATATACCTCTATGCACGCACATATATACTTATCCAGTTTAGTTAGGTTAAGGGCTGAATGAATCTGACAATGCTTCTCATCCCTTCCACCCTACCTCCCCCCCAAAAAACAAGCATAAAATGATGATTACCCAAAGACACACTGCAAACACAATAAGCAGTCCAGAAATTCAGCTTGCCTCGTTCTATGTCAGCCTGCCAATGTGAAGGTGAATTTTCACCCATCTCCTTCCTGAAGCCATGTGTAAAACAGTTTCATTCAGAAATCTTGACTCACTGAGCATTTTTGTTCCCCAGTGCCTTGGGCTGCTTTGATTCCCTTTAGCAGTGAGGAATCAAAAGCTCTGTGACATCCACTATAACCCAGTCCAGTTTCCCTTTAAGCTTAGTGAAAGCCTGGTCATTTCTGGCAGGCTATTGTGAAACATGTTCTCTGACTAGCATGGGCCACATCGATTTATTTTTTCTTCTATAATTAAAAAAAGTAAGGAAATCGACAATTCTTTGTCATCCTAATAGATCAGCCTGCAGTTCTGGGGACATGCAGAGAAAAATCTCAGCACAAAGTTTCAGTCAGGATATGGAAAACCAAAACATAATATATACATGTCACTACAGTAAGAAACACCCTGCACCTTGTTAGGGCAATATAACCAGACAACTCCATTCTCCTTTCTGATATTACAACATGAAGCTAGACATGAAGGGTCCTTACCAGACAATACGGATGTTCTGGCATTCTGAGACACATACTCAGGTTCAGCTTCTGTGCCATCAAGAAATGAGGTGGCTGAAGCCAAGGCACTACTCAGACCGTTCTCTGAAGGTTTCTCACTCAACCTTCCACCTGGGACCACTAGACCTTGGTTCCCCAGTTTATTACTTTCCTGCAGACAGCCTAGGCCTGGCAGTCTCAATCACCAACTGCTTTCCTGTATTTAAATTCTGTATTAATTGGCATATCTAAACTACACATAGCTATTAGGTGACCCAAACATAGCCATTAACCAATCAAGTGATCCTGTTTTCAATCTTTATAATGGCCTCAGAGACAAATGGTAAAAACAGTCCATTAGTAAGTGCGCATCATTAAGATTCTGTGATAATGGAGGTTGTGTAATAGAGCTAAGATAAGAAGAGGCTAAGACATATGTCAGCAATGAAACTGTCTACATCATTCAGAAGTAGAAAAATCTCTCAGCTAAGTATATCAGATAACTCCCTAAAACAAAAACATGTTCCACTGCAACGTTAACAATAGATTGCAACTCATTCCCTTCCATTCCCAGGTGTTCACTGTTTTAAATTGGCACAAAATTACCTGTATCAGTATCACCCATTCTACTTCTGTCAATGAACCATGAATGAAGGGGAACTTTAAACTGTAAAACCAAAGTTCAGACCAGTAAAACTTGTGCAAACCAGACTGTAACCAATCTTAGAGGGGAAGGAAAAGAACCTGCCCACATCTCCAACTAATCTTAACATGTCCCTGGAGAAATTCACCTTATCATCTTCTTCCTTAGTCAGCTGAACAATAAAAGAAAATAAAGTTGCTCCTGAATAAAATGTATTCTATATTCATGCTGCTTTATATCATATTAGGAATTTTAAACATGAAACTATCCATCCGCATATTGCAGAATAAAAAGAGAAAGAAAATGAGGAAGAAGTATTCATCTAACATCTGTAGGAACAGAGGATCAAGTGACAGATGGAAAGGGGAATCAGTTCCAAACACTGGATTACCTTGTCTGTCACTAGCCTCAGAAGCACAACCTGCAATTAAAGGGTTCTGAACAAAAAAAAAATAAAAATAATTGCACTAACAAATACAGTTTTATTGGCAGCAATAACTTCAAGACACAGATAATATCTGATTTTAGTGATCATTTTCCTCGGATGCATTATTCTATTCTTTCACCCTCTTTTCTTACAGAATAAGCAGAGTCCAGAGAATCAACCCATAAATTACTCTTGTTGAAAGAAAATAAAACAGCAACTATTCTCTTGACTTCCAGCAATAGAGGACTAACTTCTTACATCCATGGATGTGTCTAGTTTATTCAGTATGCATTTTTGGATTGAAACTTTGGAGATTTCTATTTTATAAACCAGTTACACTTCATAAAGAATGATTACTTCATGTCTCACTTTTAAAAAATATTTTCCTTTTAAGGCTATGACAACAAATGACCTTTCTAGGTCTCCAAGGAAAACTATGAAGTGATGGAAAGGACATTTCTCTGAAAGTTCTCATTACTATATTTATGACTAAAAGATCATCATTTCATGCTAAGTGTCATGTAAGAACAGCTTGATAAGGGAACACATGTTGCCCACTAGTGTTTTTGAAAAGCCACCACTAGTGTTTTTAAAAGAGAGGTTTCATAAGACAATACATTACTGAATTTTAAACTGGATGTTTTAAGGACTTTGTCAAGAGATGATAGAATTATCCATCTCTTCTCTCTCAAAAACACTCAACACATAAAAACCTCAGAATACTTTGGTTAAAATGAAAGAACATCACCACTGAAATTGCTGACAGATTTGAAATATAATGCTCTAAACCAGCTTAATTTTCAGCAAACATTGTGCAGATGCTACATAGATGACATATTTCTTACACCATCATAAAAATGATAAAAGTCCCACAATAGAGGTATTCAAACAAACAATAACAAGAGATCACCTTCACTAAAGACTAGGAAAGGCAATGGCTTTTTTTTTTTTGGACAGTTATTTACATGCAAGTGAATGAACTAAGAACTAATCTGATATGAAATAGTTTTGACATAAGTACCACACTAAACAGTGCAAAGACATTCAAGCTATTTTTCTATAGCATCATTAACGTGCAATGCTTCTCTTTCTTATTGACTTGCTTGTCCCTCTGATATAATAGAGCCACACTAATTCATGCTAACAACTGGGAGGTTGATCACAAATTATCAGACCTTGCACATTAACAAGTAAGCAAACAAACACTATTAAAAAGCCCAGTCAAGGATATCACAGCACATCATTCGCTTTGTCCATAGAATTTTCAAAAGTGTCATTTAGTCTCCTAACACCCCACAACATGCCAGTCAGAGAGGTGGGCAGAACAAGCACAAAAACCCCACCATTAATGTCTATTTATTGTTTTTTGAACATTTTCCACTCAGCCTGTTTGAAGAGCTAAGGCTGTGTTCTAGGGACATTCAGAAGAATAAAGTCACGATGGGACCACTATCGTTTGCTGGAATGTACACACACATGGTGCAGCCACGCCAAATGTCTGCAGACGAGTATGGTGCCCCGTTCAACCAACAGCAATCAGTGTCTGCCACAAGCAATTAATTATTTGTAAAGCAGAAGTCATCAGCTTAGACAAAACCATGCCAGTGTAACTTACCTGTTGATTAATTCTGATGGTGACTGAGTCTATAAGAAGATTAAAGGCCATTTACAGATAATCTGCAGCAAGATGAACAGGGTAGATTCACAATATCAATGCCCAGCTGCATCTTTCCTGTTCTGACAGCAGTATAACCATAAAGATAACTACGAACATCTTCTGCATGCAGTTATTAGAGCTGCAGACAATTGGGGCAATACAAACAAGGGGGGTTGTGAGACATATCAAATTCACTCTTTTACACAGCTGGAGACATTTTTACAGTATGCATTTTGCACCAAGGACTTTATCTTTACACTTAATTCAGTTAGTTTCGTTCTTATTTCTCCTCCCAGCTCTCTGCTGGGTGTTTTTAGTAGTAAGAAGTTATGACATAACGTACGACTTCTGGATTGGTGTGTTTGTCACCAAGACAGCTTGTACTGCTCAGCTCTGACTGCAGGCACATTACACTGGCAGTGGGCTAAAAATTTTAGCTGCATTAAGACACTGCCATACCACCTCAGGACAAATAGCAAAACTTTCTCCAGATCTCCTGTAGATGGGATGAAGGAAGAAAGAGTGCTTTTTTTCTTCTCTTTTGGTAAACCTAATGCCTGCAATCACCCTTTTAGACATCTGTTCTACTCCTAGATGCAGGGTGGTATAGATCAGCCCAGCAAGCTGCAAAAAGGTCCTTTGCTTTAGGACCTCTGAATTGCAAGTTGGCTCCTCAGAAGCACTGCCCTCAACTTGTGTTAGAGCCCAGGGCTCAGTCTCTCCCCTGCCCTCTCTTTTGCAGCTAATTTGTTCTGCAGCAAATTACTATTCTGCACGTCTTCTTTGGGAAAGGGCCACAGTTTCCTTTCTGCTTTTCTCTACATACAGCATGGAGCACCTCACTTGAGGAGTCCTACTAGCCACATTGTAGCCCCTTTCTGTTCAAGGGCCCAGACCAAGACCTCACCTGGTTTACAGTTACTTGTCTCCTCCCAGACAGGTTGAAGAACTTTCTCAGCTGTGTTTCAGCTTCAGGAAAGGGGGTAAAAATAATTGAGGTCAAACTCAGCATTCTTTGCTGTCTCCCTCCTTGTTTTGGGGGTGGTTTTTTGCCTCATGGTATTCTCAACGTGTATTTGAGCCTCAGACCACCCAGCCCTTCTTTACTCATGCTGCAGTCTTCTACTTCTCCACTGCATAGATGCTAACTGTGTTTTAACATTTTTAGAAAACAAATTCCTATGATAAGTGTTTCCGTTGTGTCTCCCTTTTCTTCCTCTTTAGATACTGCACTGCCGGAGCATGTAGCATAAAGATACAAATTAAAGTATTTTAACACTGATTTTCACCACATCCAGCAAAAAACAGCACCTGTAACCTGCCACCCCATGTCCACAAAGCAAATAAATCTGGAATTTGTAGGACCTGGACTAAGGTCCACACCACAGTATTAGGCATTGCCTCAAGTGAATGAAGGGATAGAGATTAATCGTTCCATTAACCCAATGCAGTGAACTACTCTAAAATTCCATTTTTTCCAAACCGGTAGTAGGGCTAGGACACCAATGGTTGATATGGCAATAGGACTCCCAAGCAAAATTGTAGCCCAAAAAGGTTTTCTTTATTTTCTCCTCTGGGTCTTAGTCTAAAGTAACTTTTCTGCTGGATGAGAGTGGGCTGTTTGTAGCTAGAAAAGACCTTCGCTAATTTCATTATCCATTAAGTTTGACCACTTTTCACCTACTCTGAAGTAACTTACAACAAAAATTGGACAAATGCCAAAAAGTATAAAATATTAGCATTACTTTGTGTGGAAAACTCTCCCAGTTATGTCAAACCCAGAATTTCAGCATTTTTCCTGAGAGATTCTGGAGCAGATCCTCAATGTTCATGTGCTTATAGACTTTTATTCTTTAAGATTAAAATAAAATTGTCCTGAGTATGCTCTAAAATTCAGTCATTTTAGTTAGGACTTGTAAAAACCCGGGGGGGAGGTGGGGGGGGGGGAAGAAAAGAAAAGGGAAAAAAAAATGCAAAGGACAAATCCTGTACTTTCTAGGACTTTTTAGGGGCCTTCTGTGCTCAAAGTTATTTGCCTTCAAAGTCGTCTCAGTATGAAGCCCCTCCTCCCTCGGTATCTGGTGGCATATACTTAAAACAAGCTGCCACGTGTTTCCTATGACATCTCTTTTACAAATGCACTCCTGTACAGTTGTCACTATAGCCTTGCACACTTCCAAAACAAAACAGCCCTACACAATTCTGTCAAAGAAAGTCTCATTTCAGTCTCCTCTCTCCTGTTATTTTGTCCTGCAGTTAACTCTATTTTTACATCACCAGCAACACCACAAGGTACCAAAGCCATACCCAGCTTTTAAGGTGAAAACATTGTCTTGCTTATTTCTCTTGCTTATATTTTGATCACCTTAAAAGGAAAAGCCAAGAGACCTCTTCTTTTCCTGCACCTCTTCTACTACACCCAGTCACATTGCAGGGGCCTACATGGGGAGCCCGCAGGAGGAGATCCTTAACCCAACATGCCACTTAATTCTCTGCAACTTCAGGTAGATGTGAAACCTGGTTTTGGTCTTTCTCAAACTTTTAATGCTGCAAGCTTCTACTCTTTCTTATTCCTCAGACACACACCACATCTCAACAGATTAACAGTGTTTTCTTCTTAAAATGCACCCAGGGATTCTACTTGGCAGCAAGGACTTTAGTAAAGAAATAGTATTGACCTATACTTCCTACCTTCCCACAGCCCTCTGAATGACCATTGTGGTTTTGTGCAGCTGATCAGAAATCAGAACTTCTGGGAACTATGATAATAAAAATTATTACCATCATCTATTTACTGTTCACAATATTTACTTTTTTACTTTTTTTTTTTTAAAGTAAAATCCAAATAGGGATTCCACTTTATAAAGGGAAATTTAAATTACAAGCTGCAGTTATGAACTTTGTGATCAGTAGGCAAAATGGCACAGATGTGCATTTCCAGAGAAAGTGTTAAAATTAACATGGTTTATCACTGCAATTTAATTGGGCCAGATCCTTGGTTGGCATAACCTAATACAAATGTACTGGCCTAAATTAGTCTGTGGAAATGGGCATCCCTTCAGTTATTCCAATGCCAGAAGGGGTCCATTATGCATGTCTATGTCAGTTCTTTTTTTTATGACACATGCCTGAGGAGAAAACCTATTAATTCTTTCATCAAGCTCAATAAAACATTCTTCTTATACTATCCTAGAGCCTGGCTCACATGCAAGAGGTACTAAAACCTGGTAAAACAAAAAATTGATGCACTTTCCCAGTTTACAGTGCACTGCTCACTGTGTTGAGCACTCAGATCACGGAAGGCAAAAGAGACAGAGAGGGTTCCCAACTTAATCCTCCCTTTTCTCTCGTAACGCTCCCTATGACAGTCACATGCCTTCTGCCAGCCAGTCCTGAAAAGAGAAAACATCAGTCCCCTGCAAAAGGAGCCCCAACTGAACCACCTGTGACTTCATTTCACCCTGCGAGCTGCCCAGCAGTGGTGTAGCTGTTGTGCAATTGTCTAGATTGCTTCTTAGGGGATGCCTGTAATAGATATTCTTGTTTAGCCATTTCTGCAAAAATCCCAGCCTTTGTTACACAGTTGTACTTGCTTTGAGAGCTGGCTATTGATATCCCCTTGGAAGAAGCTGTGCTGCAAAGGGAAGCTCAAGATGCACAGCACCTTCTAAGCCCCTCAGCACTACAGGCAAGGAGGGACAATTGGGGTGCAGAGGGCACAATTTCATTCAACTCATATGGTAAATTGAGTCAGGTTTAAGGAGTAGGGTGGTTATTTTTGGAGCAGATGCTAGGATGATAGTGTAGGTCCTGCCTGTATGTTAAAGTCTGACCTATGGATCTATCTTTGCAGGAGTATATTCATCCAACATGATAACAATACTGAAGTCAACCAGGGAAAGTTTTTAAAATATATATTGGATTCCTGATATCCTTGAGGAAATTATTTTGACCTTATATTGCTGAAAGTTCTCCCACAGTTATACTGCCAGAGCTCCTTTGTGGCATATAAGTTTATTAAAAAAAATGCCTGTTGCAGATTTTCTGATCAGAACCTAGTAATGCAAGTCAGAGGCTTCTGTTCAGCTGATTCAGTGATAGCTCTCTTCAGTAGGGAGAAATTACTTTTGTGTAAGAAGCAATACCCAGCTTGTTTCAAACCTCAGCCTCTGGCAAATCTGTCATAGCAGGAGACATTCCCTGTTTCTTTGACAGATTGGCCTGCGGCTGAAAGTTAATCTAACATGTCAGAAAAAAGTATACAGTAGGTAAAGAAAAAAGCCAAAGCTAACCCTCAGCATTTTACATCAGGGCATATCTGAAAGAAACACTCATTTATAGACAGGAAAAATATTGCTCTAAGTCTTCAAATTAAAAGCAAAAGGTAGCATAAAGATATGTTAGCATTAAAAAAATAAATGTAAAGAATGAATGGACCAGAATCTGTAACCTACACCAGGATAAAAAAAATACCACCACAAGCTAAGATCCAAGACTGTTCATTTTTGGTATTATAGATCAATTTTTTTTCACCTTATTACTCAGAATGACAAATTAATAACTAGTTTCAACTATCATGATGCATAAAAGCATGAATTTTGGCTACTACAACAATCCAGTTTAAAAAAAAAAAAAATCACACTTGCCAATGCTATCAATATGTAATTTTGTTGTCATGGTTCTATATATCACTCCATTCAGTAGCATAAATTTACTTCAGTTTCTCTATTCTTTCTTGCTGATAAGGTCCCTGAAGTTATATAAAGCATCATTCTTAGAAATGCACAAACATGTAAACACAGCAAATCTTTTGCTTTATACTGTACCCCAGATCTTAGACAAAGTCAATAGTCACTGCTGCTGGCTAGCACTAGTCTTAGAAAGCCAAAGTGAGCCAGAACTATATTCTCTGTGGGAAATACAGTTTTATCAAAGTCTAAACATTTTGCAGGAATAGTTCAATGACTGAACTCCTTTGAACAAGTATTGAAGCAAGAATTTTTCATGTTACTTTGTTCCAGTGATTTGATTTTTTCAGTTGTACCAAAACTGTAAGATTATATTTATGATTTTACATTAGTAAAATGAAAGTATTGGATGTCTCAAAAATTACTTTCCATTTAACAAAAAAATTCAGAACTGGGGAGAGGGGGCTAGAGAGAGGAAAGGTCTGATACAGAATGAAAACACATTTAGAGTGGGGGTTAGAGGGGGTTGTACTTCCAGGTAGCAACATCTAGACCATTAAAACAGGATTAAATACTGCACATTAATTGCTATTCTAAACATGTAAGGAAAATTTCATAAAAGCTTCTCATGTTGCCAACTTTCTTAGGCAAAGCAACACTCCTGATTCATCTGTAAAGTATTTATATTAAATGGCTAAAACTATGAAAAAGTGTGATAATCTTTAAGCTCTGTATCATTTCATAAACTGAAAAGAATACAAAAAATGAAGCAACTCACCAACCAGTCTAAAAGTTGTGTGAATGCCCTTTCTCATTGCCACTTGAAGCACCACTTTCCACTTTTCAGGTCTTTAACTTCCTATTCCAACACCTGACAGCTTTTCTCCTAATCCATTAATGCCAAAATAAGGGCAATTGTTAAAGCAAAGGGTATTTTGTACCAGACGTCATTTGATGTAGTTTGGTTATTTTTCATTCCCCTGTGCCCTGCAATGGAAGGTCAGCCCATCTCTACAGCTCTGCTCCCTGCTGGACACTTCTGAACTCACACAGTGGAGAAAGCACAGCTCACATGCAATCTTTGTCCTCAGCGCAAGCCATTATGCTAAAAAAAACAGAAGCAGCAGACCTGCAACTAGAAGGAGGCAGCAGCCAAGCCAGGAGATGAAGCAGCCAAGAAGGTGAAAGGCAGCAGGAAGTAAAGGGACATCCAGAAGGGAAGGTGCCACCTCAAGCCCCTTTACTGTTTTTTCCACCCATGAGCCTCGTGGCATGGTGACACTCCAAGTCATTCCTGACTTCATGTGACACAGTGGTTGCCTGTCCTGCCACCGCTCCCTGCTTCTTAGTCCTAGGTGAAAGAAAAACTGGAAAATGTAGAAAGTGAACCTGAAGCAAGAGAGATAGCAGAGTACTTTTGGTTTAGGGCAAGGCTGGGAGGCCACTCCAGACCCTACCCTGACGTGAATCTGGCCAAGCTGGACAAGGAGCAACACTCGGGGGAAGCGTGTAACATCCCTCTTCAGCAGGACACCTTTCTCTTCCAGCCAGTCCTGTCAACCACAGCACTCTCTGCCCTGCTACCTTCTCCTAGCGATTCTGCAAGAGTGGATTGACTGAGCACCTCCCACTGTGTTCATAGATTTCAAATAAGGATGACGGTAGGGGCAAGGAGAAAGGAAGAAAGTTAAAAATGTTTGAGAAACAGTGTCTTACTGGTTTCTATAATGACTAAATAAATTTATTGAATTAAATGCTTTCCAAATACTGCTTAAGCAGCATTTGTATCTCTGAGGATGATTCCATGAACGGCTGAAAGCACCTTAAAAACATAAACCACTAAGCATTGCTCTTTTTATAATATATGTTTTGAAAAATCGACCAGGCTCATATTAATCTAATAAATGGCAGCTTTCCAGCCTGATAGCTTCATAATGGGTATCTTGGCCTTTCGAGAGTCTTTTTTTTTAAATCCCTCAGAGAGTATATACGTGCAACTGCATGTGAACTATCAGCCTCGGGAAGGAGGAGGTTCCACATCATGTTTTTTCTGCTAGCAAGCTGCTTCTCATAACAAATGCACCAATCTTCATCTTTCCCATTATGATTTTTCAGGGGAATATTTGTGACATCGGGCATGAAGAATCACATCTGTTTTGTGTGTATTTTGTTCCCCCAAAGTTTTGGGAAATGCTAAAACATATAAAGAAAAAAACTGAAATTTCTTCTTCAGATAAAAAGAAATACAAGTACTAACAGTTACCCATCAAAGTAGGGTAGCAAATGTAACACCCATCTACAAGAAAGGCAAAAAGGAGGATCCAGAAAATTATAGACCTGTTAGTCTGACCTCGATACCAGGGCAGGTCATGGAACCAGGGTGCCATCACAAGAGCCATCACAAGCCACATAATGGACAACCAGGGGATCAGGTCTAGTCAGCGTGGGTTTATGAAAGGCAGGTCATGCCTGACGAAAGTGATCTTCTTCTATGACAAGATGACCCAATTATTGGATGAGGGAAAGGTTGTGGATATTGTATACCTGGACTTTCAAAAAACATTTGATACTGTCCCCCATAGAATTCTTGTGGAAAAACTGGCTGCACATGGCCTGGGGGAGCATACAATCTGCTGGATCTAGCATTGGCTGGCTGAAAGGTCCCAAAGAGTGGTGCTCAATAGATTTAAATCCAGCTGGTGGCCGGTCACAAGTGGTGTGCTTCAGGGCTCAGTGTCGGGACCATTTCTGTTTAACATCTTTATTGATGATCTAGATAAGGACATAGGGTGTATCATCAGCAAGTTTGCAGATGACACCTAGTCAAGCAGGAGTATTGATTCACATGAGGATAGGGAAGCTCTACAGAGAGACTTAGATAGGTTGGATCATTGGGCCAACATTAATGGTATGAGCTTCAACAAGGCCAAGTGCCAGGTCCTGCACTTGGTCCACCATAACCACATGCACCACTACATGGGGTGCATGTGGTTATGGCCTGGGGAAGTGTGGCTGGAAAGCTGCCTGGCAGAAAAAGACCTGGGGGTTCTAACTGGCAAGCAGCTGAATATGAGCGAGCAGTGTGCCCAGGCAGCCAAGAAAGCGAATGTCATCTTGGCTTGTATTAGAAATAGTGTGACCAGCAGAAGTAGGGAGGTGAATGTCCCTGTGTACTCAGCACTGGTGAAGCCACACCTCCTTATTGTGTCCAGTACTGGGCACCTCAATACAAGAGAGACATTGAGGTGCTGGGAGTGAGTGCAGAGGATGCAATGAAGCTGGTGAAGGGCCTGGAGAACAAATTGTACGAAGAGCATTTGAAGGAGCTGGGGCTGTTTAGTTTGAGAAAGAGGAGGCTGAGGGGAGACCTCATCACTCTCTACAACTACTTGAAAAGACACTGTAGAGAGGTTGGTGCTGGTCTCTTCTCGCAGGTAATTAGTGACAGAACGAAAGGGAATGGCTTCAAGCTTCAACAGGGCAGGTTTAGACTGAGGATCAGGAAAGAATTTTTCACAGAAAGAGTGGCCAGGCATTGGAATAGGCTGGAATAGGAATAGGTGGTTGAGTCACCATCCCTGGAGGTGTTTAAGAGTTGTTTAGATGTGGTGTTGAGGGATATGGTGTAGGGGAGAAATTTGCAGAGCAGGGCAGATGGTTGAACTTGATGATCCCAAGGGTCTTTTCCAACCAAAATGCTTCTATGATTCTATGATCAATGTAGCTCCCATAATAGTCATGGAGTCCAAGCTTCAAGAGACAAAATTTCACAGACTTTAATTGTGCAAAAAGTCAACTTCGGTTCCTCTTTTAGACTAGTTCTTCTATGGTGGACTTGTAGCACTGCACTAACAGATAATCTGAATGATTTTCCATGATAGAGATTAGGGATTCCTCAAACTTCATTTCATATGATTGATCAAAATAATCACTAAATACTTCATTCGTACTCTAAGCATGACAGTCAATAATTTTGACAGTCACCAGGAAGCAATAGGATCATGTTATCAGCTAACTGTCACTGCCAAACTTCAGCATCACACCAGTGAAAATACAGGTGTTCATATGGAGAGGAACAGACACTTCACACTAGGCTGAAGCCTGTGCTGATCTGCACATGCATTCCTCACTGCTGTATACTGAAACAGGTGGAAGCCACCATAGGGCCAAGCACGAAAGCTGTGTGAAGATCAGAGGTTTGGTTTCATTAAGGGTTCTTAGCTTTCAAAACTTCGGCTTTCTGCCAAAACTGAATTAAAATTTATGGAACAGTTTCCCGTAAAATTATTATAACTCAATCTAAATATCCCATTTTTCACTTCAGTTATATGCCGTACACGCACAAAAAAGCTATAAATGAAAAGCTGCTTCCAACTTAGAAGGTGGGGGGGAGAAGTGAGAGAGAGAGAAACCCTGAAGAAAATAACTTTCAGTTCACAAAAGGTGAAATGGGAATGACATCAGATATTTTTTCTAATTTTCTTCTGAAACAATTTTTCTAATTGTTTCAACCTAATTTGGCAAGACATTTTTTGTTCATATGAAGCACTTACTCCAGGAAAACATGTTTCTATCACAATTTTGGATTAGCTTTGGCAGGCCTATAACTCCTCAGAAAGAAGGGCTGATACAAAACTGTAATGAACACCATGGCAGTTGGTTACAAGTGACATGAAATCACATGAATTACATAAACTCAAATGAGCAAAGAGAAATTAAAACAAAACCTGTCATGAGAAGTTCAGTTGGGACGTAATTGTTTGCTGCACAGCCCTCCTGCTCCACAGGGAACTTCCAACCACCAAGTCAGAGGAAGAGAGAAGTTGTTGGCCAGGGAGCTATGCAATATTCACAAGTGCTGTAACACATGGGTGTCTCTCAAAGGAATAATCGCTGAGCACAACCTCAAAACCTAGTATCTTTGAGCTCTAATCTTCTCCTTAGGAATGGACTACAGTCTGTGGCACTTTTATGAACAAGCTGTTATCATTTTTCAGATCAGATATACAACAAGCACAATCTAGTTACTGTCTCCCACTTCCCCATGTGAGGCAAAGGGTCTAAACCAAACTTCACAAAGGTCCTTGTCCTTTTACTCAGAAATATCAGCTTTATAGAAATTGCTGCCAGCTACAAAAGCAAGTTAGGCTGGCATCAACTGAAGAAAAAATATTTCCCCTTAGGATACTGTTCCCAAACACTCCCAGAAAAATCTTTTTCTTCTAAAGGCTTCCTCTTGGGGTGAACCAAGACCAGAGCTTTGTCTCCTGTGGGCTGGCATTTACAGGAAGAGCAGAGGAGCTCATATGGCGAGTCCTTTGATTCCAGAACAGTTGCAGTGCTGTCAGCAAAGCACATGTGACTTTGCATGAGTCTGAGTAAGAAGGGAGCAACAGATGTGGAGAGGAGATCACTGCAATAGGGAAAGAATCCTGTTTCTAGTCTGAATGCACAGAAGGTGTCACAGTGCAGTTTGCCCCTGTCTCAACACTCCTTGATTTTGGTTTATAAGATCACAGGCTAAATCAATTTCCGCCTTCTGGACCAGAGCTGGAAGAAAACCTTAAGTAAAATGTCTTTGTCATAAAGGATATTACTCCCCTGCAGTGCCAGATGGGTCCACAGACATGCAATTTATCCAATATCAGGAGGTGAATATGGGGTTAGCAAACCATTTTCTCACTACTCTCTTAAGCCTTTTTTGCTTTAGCTATCCCACACTAAGGTTCATGATTTCAGGCTTTTCCCGTATTGCAAGAATTAAAACCCCGAGCAAGTACACAGGACAGGAAGGGAGGAACAACACGTGCTGAGGAATATTAACCTGAATTAGCTTTCAAAATTGAATCATTAAATGGAGCCCCTCTGGAAACACTCTCAATCAAAAGTAAGGTATTAACATACTTGCAAATGGAACTTGATCAAATTTCACTTAAATTTTGTGATTAACTAATTAACTAGATTTGCATGAGCTGGACAGCCTGTAACTAGCAGCAGGCAAGCTGGTGAGAGGGCATCTAGAGGAAGTAGAAGAGACTTTGCTACACACGAGGAGGGAGACTTCATTTAGGACAAGGTATGGATCCACGTTCAAGGGGTCTGCACCACTCAGAACCTGTCCAGAGGTACCTGGCAGCTTTAGGATCACAGCCACACGCCTCTAGAGAGGTGATGCAGCCTGCAAACTGCCCCCTAAGACACTGGTAGCCAGCGCCTTGCACTGAATCAGGGAGTAGGCATCATTTAATCCAGGCATGGGGGGATTTTCCCTTTCTATTGGTACAGTAGACACAATTCCTTTGCTTGAGTTTGTATTGTTTTGTTCAACTCAGGGGTTTATTGTTTGCAGAATTTGCAGAAGACCCATGCATGGGGAAGCATGAAGTCTCAACAGTATTAAAGACTCATAGAATGGTTCGGGTACTGGGTCCAGTCCTCTTCAGTATATTCATCAATGACCTGGACAAGGGGATGGAGAGTACCCTCAGCAAGTTTGCTGACAATACAAAATATGGGAGCCCATGATGGAGGGCAGTGCTGCCTGGAGGGCAGCAAGACCTGGACAGGCTGGAGAACTGGGCAGAGAGGAACTGGATGAAATTCAAAATAGGCAAGGGTAGGGTGCTGCACCTGGGGAGAAATAACCCCAAGCACCAGTACAGGTTGTGAGCTGACCTGTTGGAGAACACCTCTGAGGAGAAAGACATAGGAGTCCTGGTGGACAATAGGATGACCACGAGCTGGCAATGTGCCCTTATGGACAAGAAGGCCAATGGCATCCTGGGGTGCATCAAGAAGAATGTGGTCAGCAGGTCAAGAGAGGTTATCCTGTCCCTCTACTCCGCCCTGGTGAGGCCACACCTGGAGTACTGTGTCCAGTTCTGGGTCCCCCAGTTCAAGAAGGACAGGGAACTGCAAACTGACACACCGAGGGAAACAGCAGCACTCATATCATGGGAAGACACTGCTGGGTCAGACTTAGATTCTGCTCACACCTTGGAAGATGTTTCTGCATATCTAAGGAGCAGATGTATTTCTGTTAGAGAAAACATACATCCTATGTGGGTAAATTTCCTGCTACTTATAGACAGACAAAATGCATTTACCCCAGTTATATTTTCACAGTTTTCCTGCAGTTTTGGAGGAGCAGTAAAGATTTTGTGGGCATCCTGTTTAAGCCCCATTGCTTGCAAGTAGTCAAAAGAACATCAGAAGTACCATGACTAACCCAGTCCATTTTTGCCCAGCCATTACATGACACTAATTAAATGCAGGACCACATGCTTTAGCCTTCCCTCCCCCATCACAAACAAATATACTGCTCACACACAACAACCTGGTAAGGGGGAAGGACAGCAGAAAGGAGATAGCTAGGAGCAGGCTACCCCAGCTAAAGACTTTTTTTTTTTTGCCAGCGGACCTCTTCCAAATTATCCTGGGAAGCTGGCCAGATTAATTACCCTGGTAGACCACACACAGCCCATGGGGTAAGGAGCCTTTGCCTTGAAAAACTGACTTGAATTATGAAAGTCTCTGTCTCTTGAAAGCATTGACAAAGATGCCAGGCTTGAAAAATAATGCTGCGCAACCCTACCTTCATTCAGCTGCTGTGTTTTGAGTTAAACTATACTAGCTTAGGATGCAGCCTAACCATGTTAGGAGACTGCTGTTGAAGGGGGAGTGCAGAGCTGTAGGAAGGGAATTACAAAACTCACCAGATCCTAGCCTGCTGGCTGGATGACTTCCAGAATTTGGAGTCTGTTTTAATCACAGACACAGGCATGCATTTCCCACCATGCTTCGAATCTCCCTGCCAGGTCCACTTTTTATGAAAGGCTAAGGTATTGAAAATAGCCAGAATCTTCCTTTCACAAGGTCCAGAAATGGGAGAATTCTTGTGAATCTCAAATCCTACCAGGTAAGAGAAGCCAAGGGACCACACAATGGAGAAGCCAAGGGACCACACAATGCACACTAGATGGGGGCTGAGATTACTGGTAACAAGCTCCTGGGGAGCCATGATTTTGTCAGTCACACACTTCAGTGCTTGTTTCTGGAAGCATTCTTTGAATATCACACAGAAAGTATTGTAATTTGACCACAATGCAAAGATGTGCTTTCTTTGGGCACCCAAAATACTAAATGACCTTGCAAGTATCTGAAGCAGCCCAGCTGTACTCCCAGTGCCTCCCAAATGCCTTACTATGGTAGTGATCCTGTTTCTCTACAGCCACACAGGCACCATAGAATTTGGTATGAATTGGAGCTGCTTTAAAGTGGACTTCACTGTTCCAACCCTTTGTCCTTACTCTCTAGTTCACAGAACACCACATAGACCTTTGCATGAAACACATGGACATGGATTAGTTTGGTCTAAAAGTGAATTGTTCTAAGGTGCTGGACTGTGAAATAGAGTGGTTGTGTTCCCTTACACCAGCTCTGCTACAGGAAGGTAATCTCTGGCAGAGGGTCAGCAGCAAATCACTGCAGGGCAATGACATCTAAATTGCTGTGGATGTTAGTTTGGGCACACGGAACCCACAGCAGTCAGCCTTATGTCAGCAAACAGCAATGGGTTTGATGACATCAGTAGTGATGACTTCAGGCCAGAGAAGGATACTGAATCCAGCCATCCCTAGAAGGAGAAGTATTAAACAAAATCAGGGAAATTTAGGGTCCAAGGAGCTTGGATGAGAGAATGAGATTTAGTCCAAGGCAGTAACCTGCAAGTCTGCCATTAGTTAAAAGACTTAAACGTCTTCCAGGGTTGCCTTCTTACTCATGGAAGAGGATTGCTGCTGGAGACATATGGACCACTTCCCATCTATTTTCCACACCTTCAGGAATGTTTTCCCCTTGTCTATCTGAATTCATTTTCACTGAGTACTTGGAAGTATAAGTAACTTAATTAATTAAGACTATCTTGTTAAAAGCTGAGAAAAACCCTCTGCCAGAAAAGAGGCTTGAAGGTGTGTGAAAGAACGTAATATATGAGAAAGGTAGTACTGGTCTTTTGGCTGCCTATCACAAGAGAGTAGCAAGTGGTTCAGTGAAACAAATGCAAACTTCCTAGGATAAGGAAGTTTTGTTTTCTAATTACACAACTTTTTCCCCATGTCAAAAACATCCTCCAAGAAAATCTTGCTTAATAAAACGAGGGGAGGGGAGGGGAGACCAAGCCAAATATCACCAAGTCAAAAACCACAATAGAGAAGCCAAGCTAAGCAATATGATGCTCAACCTCAATCCTGACAGTAGTCAGACATGGCCACTGTCAACACTACACACCTTGACAATAGCTGAACTTAGAAAGTGCTTCTAAGTACTTTACCATGTGTTTATAGCACTCATTATGTAGCATTTCAGAGGGACAACTCAAACCATGTAAAAGAAAAACAGACCAGCATTTACATTGCTAGTTACTAAACTCAATACAAAGCACATAGGGGTTTCCCACTTAAAAGAAACAAACTAAATAATTAATTAATTAAATTAAAAACCCCACCATAACCCCCATTTCCTGGGGGTGTTGGTCAACTGTCAGCTGAACATGAGCCAGCAGTGTGCCCCCGTGGCCAAGAAAGCCAACAGCATCCTGGCCTGTATCAGGAACAGCATGGCGAGTAGGGCCCGAGAGGTGATTGTCCCCCTGTACTCGGCACTGGTGAGGCCTCACCTCAAGTACTGTGTCCAGTTTTGGGCGCCTCACTACAGGAAAGACATTGAAGTGCTGGAGCGTGTCCAGAGGAGAG
>BJBW01000788.1:45349-73136 GCA_004320125.1 Scolopax mira | reverse complement strand
GAATGTTTTCACCAGAGTGTGAGGAGAGAATGTGTTTTCTCTGCCAGACAGAAACAGGACTCTTCAGGCACTTACTCGTTCTTGACTGCTGATCTTTTTCAGGAAGCGATGCTTTTTGATGAAAGTTTGGTGCTTCAACAGTTAAGATACACTGGCATGCTAGAAACTGTGCGAATCAGAAGATCTGGTTACAGTGCTAAATACACATTCCAGGTATGTGCAAGTGGATTATGCTTTCAGAAATATCGGCTTTTTTAGGAAAAACACGCATTTCCTCAGTGTCTCATGTCACTTTTCATCTGAAGCTTGGGAAGAACTGTAAAAATTCATTGTAGTTTTGGCAGAGCCCAGGATGGTGACAGGTTTTAGTCTAAACTAAATGTGCAAGTCATCTACCAGTAAGTGGTTCTACTTGTGGCATGAAGGGAAAACATTCCAAGTGCTGTATTAAACAATCATGCTTTATCACAGTTTAATCATGTTACTGTTGCCATAGGTGAACTAATTTTCTGTAAAATAATTTGTGTGTAGCTTTATAGATCACATATAGGTGATATTTAATGGAGGCTGATCTGCATTTTACAGAGCAGGAAAAAAGTAACTCGATTCTGAGTGAGGAATAAGTACTTTCAAACCTCTATAGCTTAATGTGTCTTGGCTTAATGTTAGAAATCTAGATAAAACTCTAAACTTGTAAATTGCCTTCTAATGTTGTTCTCTTGCTGTCTCTGTCTCTGCTTTTTGCAGGAATTCATAGACCAGTTTCAGGTGTTGCTGCCCAAAAATGCCAAAGCCTCTAAGGAAGACATTTCTGTTTATTTGAATAAACTCAAACTGAATGAAAACCACTATCAAATAGGGACGACCAAGGTTTGTGAAACTTCTTGTTACCCGATAAAAAAATAATTATATACACTGCCAAATCTAGTGCATTTTGTATTTAAAATGGCTATTTTAACTCTTGTAAATGTTGACACACAGACTTCAGTAGTTGCCTTATCATTTTTGATGCCAATCCATCTTCTTGCAACATGGTGCCATTCTGTAGTGTACGGATAATACTTTTTGGAAACTGTTGCTATTGGCATTTCTCAGTCAGGTCAGTCAGTGTTTTCATTTCAGAAGGGGTCTATGATTTGAAGGCTGTAAGCACAATTGTATGTTTTAGAATCCAAACACTGATGTGTAATAAAACAACAGAACTTTTACTTTTTGGGTGTGCTAATTGCTGCCAGATGATAAGATTTGGGTCAGTAATAAATATTACCATGCTCATGTTTTAGCTTGTGGAAATAGCTCCAGTGGGGGCTGAAAGGCTCTTATTGACTGTTTCTTGATGAACTTTTCTTTAACTGAGCAGGTTTTTATGAAAGAGGCTGAACGGCAGATACTACAGGATACACTACACAAAGAAGTGATCAGGAAAATCATTCTCCTCCAGAGCTGGCTCAGGATGGTTTTAGAAAGGAGACGTTTTCTCCGAACACGGCAGGCAGCCATTGTTTTACAGGTATCTTTGAGAATTGCCAATCTTTTTCCTAACAAACAAACAAACCCTCTCCAGTAACACCCCCCACACCTTCAAGTAACACCCCCTTACTTTAGAAATCTCCCTCCTTAGGCTTGCTGGCGTTCCCGGTGTGTCAGGATGGCACTGCAGAGGAATAATGCTGCTGTTTATATTCAGTCAGCATGGCGAAGGTACAGGGAGAGAAAACGGTACCTTCAACAGAAGAAGAGAATTTGTCTGGTGCAAGCGATGGTCAGAGGGCACCTCCAGCGTAAGAGGTAAAGGAAGAGGAGATGTGTGATAGGAAAATGTGCATTTTTAACCACTTAGCTACTCAGCTTCACCTGCCAAGCTCAGTTCCTGCAGGATATGTTGACTTAATGAACAAAGATAATTATTACTGTGATACAGCAGTCAGTATCAACTGTCTACTGCTGTGTGGGAACTGGTTAAGCCCTTAGGACCTGAGAGTTATTCAGCAGAGCTGCACTGGTGCGTGCCAGTCAGAATAACTCACTGCTCTCCATGCAGTCACACTGGCACTGTAAGTTTATTTATACTTTGTGTCTGTGTTGCTGTTTAAGCTGCATTTAGACAGTTGTGTATACTCTTCTTGACCCCTCTGTGTTAAATATTTGTGTTTTCACGTTATAAATTCTTAACAGGTTTCAGAAAATGGCAATGGAAAAGCAGAAAGCTGAGGAAGAGCAGAGAGAAATGCAGGAAGATCGAGACAGAGAGAAGGATGAGAGCAAGGATGAGCTCAGTGAACCAGCAGCAGATGAGTTGCCTGTGAAACACACGTCAGAGGTGGATCAAGCCGTTGCCGACAGAGATCAAACTCCAAATGAGCAAGCAGAAAACCTGAGCTCATCTGAAAAAGCCACTTTACCCCAGAAGAACGTGACGGAGGGATCAGAAAAAGTCACAAACAGCCGGGAGAAACGTGAATCTCGCCGGCAGAGGGGGCTGGAACATAACGAGTTACAGAATAAACATGTTCTGTTTTCCTTTGAAGGAGCATCTTTACTGTGCCAGGAGGAACAGACCGCTTCTGAAGAGGCCCTGGAAGTGGTTCCAGTGCCAAAGGAATTCAAGGCACAAGATCCTGTCCTTCAAGGCAGCAGTGAGGGAGAGAAATCTCCAAGTGAAGGAAAAGCTCCTTCAGACATCTTGCCATCAAGCCAGATAAGAGAAATCAGTTCTATTCCTGAGCAACCACCTGTATCAGAAGGGGAAAAAGCAGATGATAAGGCAATTGATAGAATGAAAACACAAGGGAACCAAAACAACCAGATAAAAGGCAGCCAAAGCTTTAACTGTCCCGAAAGGCCGACAAATCTTGCACTGAATCTTCATAATACGCTGTCTGCTACCGGGAGCTTTCGAACTCCAGCTGAGTGCTGGGCAGATAAAAACAAACGTCAGAAGGCAACCAGAGACCTGGATAGTCCCACTTCCACCCTAATCCAGAGATACGTGGATGACCCAGGGAAACTGAAATACAAGAGAGAAAAGTGGAAAGGGAAGAGACAGTCCAGTGCCAGTCAGAATGAGATGCTAAGTCAGTCTTTGGATGAAAGAACACGCATGGATAAGTCTCCTCAGGATCAGCTAGAGTAAGGGCAGCTCCCTAATTATTTTTTTTTTTTTTCAGAAAATGGGTATCTCTAATATTTAAAAATAGATGGAGAACTCTTCATAGCCTGTACATCTGGCCATGTTATGGGAGAAAATAGAGCTATGAACAACTGCTGCTTTTTCTTGGCTCTCAGTCCCTAGTCCTGCAATTGAATCTGTGTGGGTAGAATGTTTTCAGAAGCAAACAAAAGATACAAAGCCTGCCTTGCTGAATGAAAACGGAGAGTCAGTTAAATTAGAGTCTGGAGTTTATTTTCATGTGTCTTTGGTCCACTGAAAACAAGGTTTTAGTGACCTGCAGTTTGCAAGCATCATCTCTGATATGGCAGGAAATCTGACATACCCTCTTTTTTTAACTTCTCATTTTGCATTTAAAAGTGAGGTGTGAGAGTTGATCAGGATTCTCTTTTAGATGTAACATTGTGTGGGTTATTTAAAGGATTATAAATATTAAGAGGCTATAGACTTCTACAAAACATATAATCTGAAACTAATCTTGTACCTTTGCAGAAAGAGGGGGAATTCGTCTTCATTAAGTGATCTCTCAACACTTGTTCAGTCTGTTGCCATGAATCAGGTACTGATGCTATTGTGCATGCTTATACTTAATTATTCTTGTTTATAAATTTTAAAGATTTGTTATTGGTTATAGCATGTTCTCTGTGCCTGTGTTCCTTCCAAGTTCTTTTTTTGGGGGGTGGGGGCCTCAATATCACGTAATAAAACTTTCATTAGCAAATACGATACAATGATTTGGATACTTAATTTTTAATAAATTAGCCCTTGATCAAAGCATTAAATATATTTGGATCTTATATTAGTAAGCTAATACCTATTGGGCAAATTGTTTTGTCTTGATGAAGCAAACTCTTTTCACCATTCTAGTTTTAAAAGCATTTAAAGAATCTATTTCACTCAGTACGTAACTTTTTGACTCCTCATTCTCTTGGTTGTAGCAATCACCAGATACGATTGAAGAAGAAAAAGGCAAGAAATATCCTGTGCAGAAGAAGCCCAGTGACCTCTTACCTACCTCGGATGCAGCCGTTTCCATGCAGTCAGCAAGTCAGCAGATAGATGCCAGGTGTGTATTTTGTGTGGGACCAGCATGTCTTTAAGAAAACGAAAATAAAAAGATTTCCCACATTTCTTTGTCTGGCTCCCCCAGCTTCTGGCATTGGGCAGCTTGGGGACTTCCTGAGTCAGAAATAATGTCTTGGTTAAGTGATGGGTTGTCTCTGTGGATGCTGGAGGTAGTGCTTTAATCTAGTAAATATCAGAATGTCCATTTGTGCCTTAACACTGTCATTTCTTTTTTTCTGCTGCTCAGTTTTTCTGCAGGTTGGACCTTCGAGTAAATATGCACGCTGGAGGTTAATGAGATTGTGGGTGTTAGCTGTGCTGTTAAAAGAGCCTTTTCTTGTAGCAGAGCCAGCTGCTATTTCTAATGTGACAAACTTGTATCTGCTTTTATGTTCAGGTCTGCTTTTAAAAGTCCTTTGCGTAGGCTTTTGGGGAAAAAGCCAGACAAGAAGATTCCAAAGGAGAGTCCTGACGTGATTGAGGAAGGAGATGGCCTCGCCCTTGTATCTTGTGTTCACTTTCCAGAAACAGGAGGAACCCACAAAGTTTCAGAAGGTGAGTTACTGTGGCTGAATCCCCAGCTTGCAAATAATCATCTTTCTGTAATGTTTTGCATGGCTGCTGAGGAAACTAATACTAAAGAATTCAGTCACCCTAATTTAATATACGAATTAATTTCTTTCCCAGCATCTTCTGGACAGCCAAGTCGTCTCCAGGCAGGGGAGCGCCATGTGAAAGAGGGTAGTAAAACAAAGAAGAACCGAACTATAAAGATCAGCAAGGTCTCAAATGTGTCTCAGAATTGGCGAGCTTCCATGGTCCGTGAGATTGCAAATGCCAATGAACTGAAACATCTTGATGAGTTCCTCCTAAACAAGGTAAAAGACACTCACTCAACTATGATAAAATTCAGGTCTATGCTCACTGTTCATGTGGAGTTTTAAAGGTTACTTCTCTAGGTGCAAGTTTACATTATGATTTATAGCAAAGGGGAATTGATTTAGTAGCTTGAATGAATTAGGTCTGTATTAAGGTCCTTCCTATTCCTTCCTTTAAGTATCTGAAGGTATTATATTATATTAAATCCTACTGGCAGTCAAGTTAGGTCTTTGTTTCCTCACAAAAAGTGAGCAGCAAAAGTCATATTAAAAAAAAAAAAAAGAAGCATGAGTTCTAAGGAAATGGAGGTCTCTAAAGCCTACCTACATGACCCCTATTTTTGTATCATCACAGCACAGAAAAAAAAGTTCTAAATAATTGGAATGGTCGCGGGTTACTAAGCCCAGCAACTGAATCTTAACGCTGTTGGATGTTCTGGTTTTAATGAAATTTGATGCAGATGTATTTGCATCCTAGATCAATGACTTGCGCTCCCAGAAGTCTGGTGTTGAATGTTTATTTTTTGAAGCCACCGAGAAGTTTAGAGGAAACATCAAGACCATGTATTCTGCTCCTGTAAGTAGTAAGTCTCAATAAATTAAAAAGTTGGTAGGTAAGAAATGAATTGAAGGTGCAGTTTAAATGCTTGACTTACAGCTCTTTAACAGAGAAATTCACCAGTTTTTAGCATAGAATCCACAGCTGAATATTAGACTCAAAAAAAGAACTTTTTACAGTTGTGCTGTAACCTTAAGCAGACTGCTTTGCTTCCCTTTTCTCATTCACTCAGCCGTAACTTATTTTTAGAAATGGATGGATTTTGCTGTCTTCAGCCTCTTCGTGCTGCTGTGTTTAAACACCAGAGAGAGGTGCCAAATGCTTTTCCAATATTCTTACACCACCACCCTGTCTCTGCCAAGTGCCCTTCTACAGTGGAGTAGGGAAGAGTGTGAAATTGTTTCTGTCACAGGCTGTTATCTTTTGCTTTAACCATGAGTGTACTTTCTTACCTCTGAATTTAAACATGTACAAATCTGAAACTGTATTCAAAAAACCTGTTTTCTGAATTATATTTGTTCCTTCTCTAGAATGGACAAATCCACGTTGGCTACAAAGATCTGGTGGAAAATTACCAGCTTCTAGTTACAAATCTGGCCAAAAAAAGGGAAGAGAAAGAAGTCAAGCTGGTTTTGAATCTCTTCCAATCCCTTCTGGATGAATTCATCAGAGGATACACCAAAAAAGAGGAGTCTGAGCAGCCCAAGGTATAAAACTTCCTCTGTTACTGGTTTTTATGAGGGGATTAAACAATGTTGTTCTTGCAGGATAATGAACTTGTGGTACCTCAGAAAGCTCTTCTGTAACACTCTTCCATTATGTGGGAAATGCTTTCCATACACAAATCATGTGTATAACAAATTCTGAACACTGATACTCCTTTTGGTGACTGTTATTTAACTTACTGTTAATATTTTCAGAATCTTAAAGCATTTGTGTGTTTTCTTTGGTGAAAACTTAGGAGTTCTCTGAAGGTTTTAGAGCTGTTATTGCTTTGTCACCAGGCAGTGAGCTTGGCTGATTTTTAGGAAGTTGACAGGGTGAGCTTAGAAATTCTTGTACCAAGCTGAAGATGCAGTATAGTGTCTCAGAATGTCTGGGGGTGAAGTAGAGTCTGGGAAACTGAATAGGAAAAAAAAAAGGTAATGGAACGTCTGAATTTCAAAGACTAACCCTGCTTCTGTACTCCATTGCAGCAAACCAAAGCTCAGAAGAAGAAACGAAAGCAAGATCGTGCAGTAAGTACTTTTCTTTTGGCAATAACTCCTCAGTTGTACTGACAGAACACAGAGAAAAACACTCTTGAGTCTACTTTTGTACTAAAGTTCCTTTTTATTTTGCATGCAAAATCACTTGCTGCTTTTATAAAGATGTGACACAATATAAAACTGGTTTTCCATAAATCAAAGATCTTGTTCCTGCAGTGATAGGTGGTACCCCACTGTTTTCTCCCTTGTCCATCCCATCTTTTAGAACCTAATGGCTTTCTCAGTAATGGGACTCTTTAAAAGAAAACAACTACTAAATATTAATAATAAACTATAGCTAATATATTTCACTGATTAACTTTAAGGTGGCAAGTCAATTATGAAATGACCCATCAAACCCAAGTGCCTTAAGATAGGGTGAAATTGGGTTTCAGGTCAAAGCCATCAGTTGTAATTGTAAAATAACAGTGCAAAATCTAAGATAGAGTAGATGGTTTTATTAATAATAATAAAAAGGCCAAAAAAAAAATCCTCTGAGTTTTCTTTCTGTCTCTCACCAGATTGAAGAACACAATGGCCACGTGTTCACAAACTACCAAGTGAGCATACGGCAGTCGTGTGAGCACTGCTCCTCCTACATCTGGCCCATGGAGAAGGCATGTCTCTGCAGCGGTGAGTGACAGCACCTCGTTCTGCCCACTCGGGCTCAGTATGTGCAGATCCCTGGTAACTTTGGTACAAGTGGGGCTTAGTGAGGAGGTTGTGCAGGTTGTATGATAAGACAAGATCCCCATGACCCGATTATTGGATGAGGGAAAGGCTGTGGATATTGTATACCTGGACTTTCGAAAAGCATTCGATATCATTCCCCATAGAATTCTTGTGGAAAACCTGGCTGCAAACAGCCTGGATGAGCATATGATCTGCTGGATGAAGCTCTGGCTGGAAGGTCCCAAAGAGTGGTGTTCAATGGATTTAAATCCAGCTGGTGGCTGGTCACAAGTGGTGTGCCTCAGGGCTCGGTGTTAAGAGTCATTGGGGGATATGGTGTTGGGGAGAACTTTGTAGAGTGGAGTAAATGGTTGGACTCGATGATCCCAAGGATCTTTTCCAACAGAAATGATTCTATGTTCCTCAGTGTTTTAGTGTGATTTGGAATACTTGTAACAATTGCTTTTTTCTCTAGTTTGCAAGTTGATTTGTCACAAGAAGTGCATGTCAAAAATCCAGAGCAGCTGCACGTCCTGTGGAAAAAAGGTAAGACGCGTAGATCTGGGACTGGTGCTGTGGTACCATAAGGGCTGCATGTAAAATGCTGCCTTTTTTTTCCTCAGCAAATAAACAGTGGGTGTCCAGGCACTGAATAAAAATCGCTTAGAGAGTTAAGCTCCCATCTCTGCCTGTGTATAGTCAGAGCCAGGACCTGCAGTTGCAGAAACAGAATGTTCTTCTAAAAGGTGATAATCAAGCTAATTTGGGAGCTAATTTAGAGTATGTGTGCTGCGTTGGACAGACTGTTAAAGAAATCCTTCAGTGTATACCATGAAGTTTCTTACTGTTGCAGCTCAGAAAATCTGCCTTATGATGAAAGGCTTGTAAAATGCTACAATAAAACACACGGGTCTTGTTTCTGGAAGCATAAGCTAATTGTAGCATGAAACTCTGTGGGTATTCAGGTGCTTGACCTCTATCAATTCCAGAATGAACAAGATGCAGAACCACGTCATTTCGGAGTGTGTGTGAGTTCCCTGACCAGTGAGAGAAACTCCGTCCCCATTGTCATGGAGAAGCTGCTGGAGTACGTGGAGATGCATGGCCTCTACACAGAGGGCATTTACAGGAAATCGGGATCAGCTAATCGCATGAAGGAGCTGAAGCAGTTGCTGCAAGCAGGTCAGGCAGTGTGTCTGCCCTTCTCACTCCCTTGCATGACACCAGTTCTCCCTGCAGTTCTCTTCTATCTGAAAGTCTCTGGCACTTCTTATTGTCAAAAGCAGCTTTTTGGTGGTTGTAGTGGTTTTTCTGGCTGGAAAAAGCTGCTTGGTACATAGGAGGCTATCAGAAGGTGGGGGTTTTTTGTTGTTTTGTTTTGGTTTTTTTTCTTTTTAATTGTCACCTGGATTCAGTGAACAGGAGATTTAAGCTTTTCTCATCTTATTTTGCTGGGATCCCATTGTGTACTTCAAAGGAATGAAGTGCTCTAAATAAAACATTTCTTTTCAGATCCAAACTCGGTGCGACTGGAGAATTACCCCATTCACACTATTACAGGCATCCTTAAGCAATGGCTGCGGGAATTACCAGACCCACTAATGACGTCTGCGCAGTACAATGACTTCCTCCGAGCTGTAGGTAAGTTCTAGAAATGTTCAAAGCAATGGTTTTAATTTAATTCATTCTGTCCTTCGGGGGAAAAAAAATACTAAGGTGCTCCTGCTGGCTAAACAGCTTCCTTTCCTTCAGTCCACTTACAGAAATGATTTTTGGCCTTTTTTTGTAAAACACTTTTCAGGGGATTTCTCCTCAAGATACTTGACCTTGTTTCAGAATTCCTTCTTTATTTTTTTGTAGCACAATGTCACTGTACAACTGCTTTTTCTAAAAACAGTGAGCATGTGAGTGGGCTTCCTTCCATACAGGTTTCTTTCATATTGATGTTCTGAACCAGATCTAGATATCCAGATATCTCAAATCTTCAGATTCATTTTACTTCAGTGGGATTAAGGCACCCCAAATACTATTTGAGATCTTCACATGTCCCTTGATGATTGCTAAGGTCAGCAGCATCTGAAAAAGCAGGAAAATTGCAGTGCCACGACGGTGTGACTTCTAAGAATGAACTTTCTCTCTGCTGCAGACAGTTTGAGACAACGTCACAAAGCCCTTGGCAGCTTCTACTGGTGTTGCCCAGCGCTTATGATCTTGTGCTTTTTCCTTTTCTACAGAACTACCAGAAAAACAGGAGCAACTCTGTGCTATTTACAGTGTCCTTGAACAGCTGCCACAAGCAAATCATAATACCTTGGAGCGACTCATCTTCCATCTGGTCAAGTAATGAGTTTAATTATTTCACTTGGAGAAAAACGCTGTTTGACTTTGTAAAGGGGCTGCTCTTATCCAAGGGACTTGGGAGTTTTCCAAGTGTCCCTCTGGACTTAGGGAAAAGGGATTTTTAAAGAGGAGGCACTGAATCACCAGACATGCTTTGAGAGGCCACCAAACAAGCTTAATCTGGGTGGTTTCCTCTTCCTTTTTCTGATGCATGAAGCTTTGTCTGCTTAGTAGGTGTGAAATCATTTTAAAACTTCTTTGAACTGCTACATGCTTAGTGCCCTAGAGGTACTAAGAGGCCTTCTTACGTGTTATTTGGGAACTCTGGCAAAGTTTGATCAGATTGCTTGTATTCTAGCAAGATTTGCTTAATTTTTTTATTTATTTTTTTTTTCTTGAACATTGAATTTCAGAGTGGCTTTGATAGAAGATGTCAACCGTATGTCCCCCAATGCCTTGGCCATTGTTTTTGCTCCATGCCTCTTGCGTTGTCCTGATACCTCAGACCCTTTAACCAGCATGAAGGATGTTTCAAAAACAACCATGTAAGTTTTACAGGTCTGCTGCCAAAAAGGACTTTGAAGTATGACAGAAGACCAGTAATACTGCTTTTGTTATAGCCTTATTCATATCAAGCTGAGGAAGCTGAGGGTTAAGAGTTGCTAAATTCTGGCTGCAGGCTCGTTCTGTATCTTCCAGTCTGTGCCAGCTCAGGAAAGACAGGTAGAAGCAGCAGAAGCCGCTAGCAGCCATGGTAGTGTCTGTTTGCTTACTGTTGCTGTGCACAGTCAGCATGGGAGGCTCAGGGTATTGTAGGAAGAACATTTGCCATTACCTGTAAGAGTCTGTCCTGCTTTGTGTGCTCTGTTGGACTCTTTTTACCCCGTTCCCATGCAGTGTTACCCCCTTTAAGGTGTGTGTGGAGCCACTTGGGTCTCCTGCCATCCACGGAGGCAAACACCTCCAAGCCAGGAGAGGCATTTCATCCCCCTCCCTGTTTGTCCCCAGAGTGTTTATAGGGTGAGGCTGCTCAATAAACTCTTGCCCTTTTGTCCAGGTGTGTAGAGATGCTCATAAAGGAACAGATAAGGAAGTACAAGATAAAAATGGATGAAATAAATCAGCTGGAAGCAGCTGAGAGCATCGCTTTTCGACGACTCTCGTTGCTTCGGCAGAATACGGTAAGTGTTAAATAAAACCACAGAACGGCACCACCGGGCAGAAAACATCCCACCAGTTTCTTGGGAAGGGATGTGCTCCTTATTTATCCTGTCCATCCCATTCATTAAATCAAAGAGCAGTCGCCAGATAAGAAGAAAAGGGATTTGGACTTGCCCCAAAACTATAGGTGGGAGCTAAATATACAGCTTCACTAGAGTCTGATTGATAAATGAACAGAGGGGTGGGGACCTATTTTTAATGGTCAAATCTATTTTCAATCTATGGTCAAAAATTTGTGTTTTATTAGGGCAAATACACTTTTTCTTTTGTTTTTGTTGTACTGATTAAAACAAACCAAACTCTGTCTTATCAGAAGCCGCATTATAGTGAATTTGGTCTTCATCTCTCTCTAGCTCTGGCCTCTAAAACTTGGGTTTTCTTCCCCTTATGAGGGGATGCGGGTATGTACACTGCCTGTGTGAAGACTGCATGGTTTTTTTCCTTAACGATACTATTGCATGACTAAAATACTTACGTGTATTGTAACTTTGGTTTTAAATGCTCTTTTGAACAATCATAACCGCATGTATTGGTGCATCGTTCTCCTCAGGCTGCATGCAGAGCTCTGGTATTTTATAGACATTCTGAATGTAACTTCTATTGGATGTAATAATATTACTTGTAAGTGACTACTCAAACTAAGCTGAGGGTGGCGAATCAAATTACTATGCTTCAAAAAAGGTAATGAAACCCCAGAAATGAGGTGAATAGCAAGATTTCTGTTACTTTTTGAACCATTTGGATGGGTCACTAACAGTTCTTCGCCAATTCCATCAGCCCTTCATTTGGCCTCCTCATTTGTCTTCTACCCTGCAACTTGGTAGAAAGTCAAGACTTTTGTGTAGCTTCTTGTGACCCAGAAGTGTTACACATGAATTTGTCTTGCAGACTAAAAGCTCGCAGGTCAAAGGAAGCGAGAGTGGCAACTCAGAACTGGACTCACTGCACGAAGAAGAGGAAGTTTCTGAAGCTGATAATCGGGAAAAGGAGATTCTCATTGATCGCATACAGTCAATAAAGGAAGAAAAGTAAGTCACACCTTTATCTACAGAGAGATAATACTGATAGGAAAGAAGTATGTTTTTTTGTCCAAAATGAACGAGCTAATTCTGTCGGCCTTTATGAAGGTGGAAAGGAAAATGCAAAGGAGTAGCTGAGAGAAGATACCATGAGAATCAATTATTAATACCTCTGAAATATGTGCTACATACAGTTGCTTGTAGCAGAGATACTGTCTTTCTAGAGTGCTAAAATCTCTGTTTTGTTGTAGGGAAGATATAACTTACCGGTTACCTGAGCTGGATCAGCGAGGCTCTGATGAAGAAAATGTGGACTCTGAGACCTCAGCGAGCACCGAGAGCCTGCTGGAAGATAGAACAGGACGGATGGATACCGAAGGTCAGTATTAAGGTAGTGTGTGTTTTTTTTTATATTCTACATCTTTTGCTGCATACAACCAGGTGACCAGATGTTCTCTGGTCACAGATGCTTGTATCAAGCTACATTTTTCTGCATGCTTTCGGTATCTAAGGATCTTGTTTCTTTAAAGCAATTGTCAGACTGCACTGCAGTGCTCGGAGCTCCAGCATGCCTGCCAAAGACATCTGCAAAGTGCCTTCTCTTCTGCAAAGCCTTTCAAGTTCTTCCTCTGCATCCCTGCCTTCAAGACGCAGATCATCCTTAACACTGCCCAAGATGAAAGTGCCCCGTCGAACTCCAGTGATGCCAACAGCAAACATAAAACTTCCTCCTGGAATTTTCAAATGCACAGAATCCCAGGGCAGGATCCTGACTAACGAAGAGTCTCAGCTAATGGTGAGACGAAGGGAGCAGCCAGCGAGGCGAACTGATAAAATCCACTCTGTCTACATTGCACAAGGGTCTGCACTGGCCCACGCTCAGGAACTCTTAAACGAATATGAACCCACAGCAAAAGTCAAACGGAGGTTTTCGGACCCTTTCTCTCACATTCCCTGTATAGAGAAGTGAAATACTTTGGCTGTCTGGACATTTATTTTTTTTTTTAAGTCGACTGCAGCTTTGGATTTAACCCTTTCAAGGCCGTGAACTGGTTCACGTTCTCTTAAGCGGCTGCTGGGAAGGCAGCCAGGAAATGTACAGTACTGTAAGGGTTAAGCAAGGTTGTTTAAAACAGATACTCTTCACTTTAAATTAAAACCCTGCAAAGGAAGTAGAACGTAAAACTTTTGTTGAGTGTACAGGAAAAAAAAGGCCCCTGATTCTGCTGCCGTGCCTTCTTCCATTTGCCTTAAAATGGACTTTAATGGGACCACCAGTGAGTTTGGGTCAATGTTGATGCCTTAATTTTTTTTTTATTTTATGTTTTTATTACAACCTTCTCTGTGAATTACAGAACTGTTAATTTTGTAATAGCCTTAACTGAGACCAAAATATATAAAAACGTTTATTAATACATTGCACTTTTTCAAAATACATGTGTTAGTTTATCAATGAGTGTCTCGTCTGATGAACCGTTTCTTTGGAAGGAAGCCTTTACTCGGAATCGTACATCTTTGTCAGTACTTCCATGAAGCATTGGGGCCAAACCCATGCATTTTGGTGCTCTTGAAGCAAACAGAGCCATAATGCTGGGGGGCTGTGGTGTGTGGAGCTGCCTGAGCCTCCCTGGGCTTCACCTCTGTGAGGTGAAACCCCTGAGGGCCAGGTGCTATCTTACCTAAAACGTTTTGAAGCAGCAGACTCTTCATTCTAGAAGAGGTTTAGATTAGGTATCAGGAAGAAAGTTTTCACTATGAGAGTGATCTTTAAGCTCCCTTCCACCATAAACCATTCTATGATTCCCTGAACTGCTCTGAAATCCCAGCTCTGGGGGCCCGGCTCCATATTGAAGAGGAGGAAGAGCACGGCTCGGGCACTCCCTGTCGCTGCCTCCGGGGCCGTAGCGGTGCCACCCCAGCACCGCCGCAGCAGCCTCGCGCAACAGCGCTCTGTGTGCGGGTCGGGTTTGCTTTTAGGGTGTTTTTTTTAAAAAAAGCCACTCCAGCCCTCCCAGCGCCTCCCGCCCCTCGCACCGCCCCAAGATGGCGCGTGCTTCCCGCCCCTCGCCCCGCCCCAAGATGGCGCCCGCCTCCCGGAAGTGACCCTGAGGCCGCTTCCGCTGGCCACTGTCCACCATGGCGGCGACGCGGCTGGAGCTCAACCTGATACGGCTCTTGAGCCGGTGCGAGGCGCTGGCGGCGGAGCGGCGGGACCCCGAGGAGTGGCGGCTGGAGAAGGTGAGGCGCGGCCCGGGACCCTCCTGCCCCTCCGTCCCCGCAGCAGCGCAGTTCGGCTCCTCGAAATAACCTGAAGCGGCGAGTGTTGCGGAGTGTTAAAACTCCAGCCGCCTTCTCAGCCGTGCAGCAGCCTCTGCCAGACAGGATATTTCTCCGTAATGTTGTGGTTTGACAGCTTTTTTTCTCCTCAGTATGTGGCCGCTCTTGAGGACATGCTTCGAGAGCTGAAGAAGCAGTCCAGGTGAGTGGCTCTGAGGGCCTGCGGCAGGCGGGCAGCCTCGGTGTTTCCCTCACTCTCCCTCTCCCTGTAAGACAGAGCCCACAGGCACCTCGGTTGAGCATAGATTTCCTTCTGAAATAATACATTTTAGCGAGGGAGAAGCTGTGCCTGAGGAGCTCTGTGTTCTCAGGGACATTTCCCTTCGTGTTGGCCCATGCCCTGGGCTGTTAGCATCACCCTACCTTGCAAAAGGCAACTTCCACGTGTCTTCCTGCTGTCAACCTAATTCTGTTAAAAGGTGCTACTTTGAAGAACCAGGGGTTGGTTTATAATAGAAAATACTCATAACTTCTGGTTTTCTTTCTATTATTTTTCAATTCCAATAGCAAACCTGCCGCAGAACTGCTGAATGAATACTCTCGCAAAGTGGACTTCCTAAAGGGACTTTTAGAAGCTGAAAAATTGGTAAGATCTACGAGTTTGGCTTGAAAAGACTTAAGTGTTCCCTCATTATATTCATCTCGTTGCCTGGTTCCTATATTTGCCTTTATCTTATGTCTCAAAATAACACTTGTTAAAATCTTATTAGACAGTCCTTGTAAAAACATCAATAAATATATTGGATTTTTGTATTTTGTTAAGGGAGGGGGGTATTGTATGAAATCTGAAACCTCTTTCTCCCTTTTCAAAAGCAAAGTCCATCTTGCCCTACATCCTTCTTGCTTCTTTGACATGAGATACAGGGGTGGTTACTGTCCTTTAGGCCTGATGCTTCTTGGACAGACCGACGTACATCTGGAGAGCAAATGTCAGTAAGTTGTACCCCAATTAGTGGAGGTACTAATTAGTGCTTTGGGGTTTTTGCTGTATGCAGTTAATGCTGCTGTTGAGACTCACTTTGCTGTTTGGGATGCAACTGTGGAAGTGCTCCCTGCGTCCTCGTTGGTTGCACCCCCCGTGGCCCCTCTGCAGAACGTGATATTCATGGCTTTTCATTGCTTGTTCCTGCTCACAGTCTTCGTCAACTGAAAAGGCTTTGGCAAATCAGTTCTTGGCCCCTGGACGTACCCCTACAACAACCAAAGAGAGAACCCCAGCTACTAAAACAGTTCATCTGCAGACAAAGGCTCGTTGCACAGGAAAGATGAGGAGTGAGCTGCTTGGTACGGTATGTTTTGGTGGTGCTGCTGCTTTTTTACTGCTGTTTTATAGATTGTCTCTTCTTGCATTCAGCTGCCCTTGGTGGCTGTGCCTCAGATGTGTCCTGGGCTGGGTGGGGAGTCACTTTTCTGGGGTTTGGATAGTTTATAAATACCAGGCACAGACACTGTTCTAGGCCTGGAGGAGTGTCTTTTCTCTGGCCCTTTGTAATCTTCCTTTTTCTTTCTGCCTCCCAGGACCCCTTGGCTTTCGATGGTAAGTTTAATCTGTTGTTTTCTCTAATTTTAGTTAACCTGAGCCTTACAGGCAGAGGAGGAGGAAGATCAGCTATTAGAGATTGGCCAAAGGGTACTTTTAATTTAGTGTCTCACTTCTTTTCAAGGTGGCAGTTTTTAAAGACAAACAAAAAACCCTGAGTGTTGTTACCTCTGTGGTAGGGACTCGCAGGAACCCATTTTTCTAGAATTCATACAGAAACAGACGTTCTAATTATAGAATTAGCGAAGACAATTTATTGTTGCTCCTGTTCTCTTCTGCTCTGAGTAAATCATGTGATTTTATATGCCTGGAGTAGGCGTTGTTCAGTTCCTCTTAAATATACAGCCGTGTTATTCGTGTGGGGAACTGGTAGGAATTAATTTGCGGTTACCATAGCTACTGTTAGAGTGGCTGGAGTCCTGCCAATCTAGCGTGTCCTGAAAGAGAACACTGAGACACACGGGCTTAAATCGTGCCCTCAGGGATGTGATTCATCTGTTTGGTTTTTTTTTTTTTAATTTTCCTCTCCATGATATGTTTGCCGTTAGGTGTTGTCTTATCCCCTGTGGAAAGCAGGTAGGCCTTTGAAATCCGCGTTCCCTGGGGTGGGGAGCCAAGGAGGATTTGGACATCTGAAAATCCCTTACAGAATAATTGTTCAGCCTGTGATTGCATTGGGATTTGTAACATGCTAAATCACAAATTTAACTCTTTTTTTCCAGATTCTGAGGAGTTAAATCTAAGGAAGAGGAAGTAAGTAAAAGTTTCTCATTCTGATGCTGAGTGTTTTGGAAACTGCTTTCCCAATGACCTTTAAATCACAGCTGGACTTCTATTTGGGTGATAGAAACCTAAATATAATGACTTCAGCTGATTTAACTGCTCTTGTCCTGTCAGAATAGCAGAGTCTGGGGGGGATCTTGGGAGGTCAAGCCACAGGGAAGTACAAAACCCAAATTTTCTTCCTTATCCTCTTGCAGAGGCCTCGCACCCGATGAGAAGCAGTCGGCAGTCGAGCTGGACGCCGTGCTGCAGCACCACCAGGACATGCAGGAGAAGTTAGCTGAGGAAATGCTAAGTCTGGCTCGCAGTCTCAAAAACAACACTCTGGCGGCGCAGAATGTGATAAAACAAGATAACCAGGTAGCCCCCAGACCCCAACTCTCAGTTTTTCAACCCAGAAGGTTAAAGTGCTGATATGTTAAATGCTGTTCCTATAACTTGATTCCAGGAGAAATTATGGTGAGGAAACTGGAAGGCAGCATCTGTCTGCTCCTGTAGTGCAATTGAACCTTTTTTTCTGTTGAAAGAAATAGTGTTTAGGGCTTTTGGATCTGCGTTTGAAAGGCTTTGCTCTCTCTGCTCTGCAGACGCTGTCGCACTCTCTCAGGATGGCAGACCAGAACTTTGAGAAGCTCAAGGACGAATCTGACCGGCTCGAACAGCACGCGAAGAAATCGGTCAACTGGCTGCTGTGGTTAATGTTAATTGTAGTTTGTTTTATATTCATCAGCATGATTCTCTTTATCAGAATTTTCCCCAAATTGAAATGATTCCGAGCAGTTGGGAAGCTCAGCTGATGGGAGAACTGGCAGCAATGAATTTCTTTGCCACCTGTTGTGTCCTTAAAGAGGCTGCCCAAGGCCTGCCCTTCCATCCCTTCCTTGTGCAATCACTGGGGGTCAGGGAAGGGTTTCACAGGGAAGGTTTTCTATACTTGGTTACTTTTGTTACTTAATGAATATTGTCTGTTGAGACAGACAACAACAGAACTGGCAATAAAGATGGCACTTTATGGGGAGCTGCTAACAAGTTCCTTAGTGAGTAGCTCCAGCCCTGGTTTTAATGTGGCTGTGGCAAATGTTCTGACTCCTGAAAGGCGTTTACTCAATGCAAACACAAGTAACAGTTGAAGTCTTACATTTTTTCCTGTCTTTACAGCTTTACTGTGCTGCAGCAGGATCTTGCTGCCAACAGGATATTTAATTACAGTTCTGTACATACGCAGCTGTAGGGTGTAGGAAGAGAATGCTGCCTTTGAGATGTTGCCTGGCTCAGATTCAGAGAGTATCAACAGGTAGAACTGTTCTCAGGCTCATCTTTTTCCCCAGTGAGTATTATTTAGGAATCTTCTGCAGCTCAGGCTCGTGCGACTGTTCTCTCTCACTGTCTGTTATGTTGATGCTGTTGCATCAAGAAAACATTGTGACCCCGGCCCTGCAGAGCTGTACCCACAGCACTCTCTGTGTGCTATGGACCTCACCTGTACAAACATTTTGTTCACTGTAATTTGAGGGCAAAGGAAGCTGGTGCCTTCAAGACAGAAATAAATAATAATAATAAAAAAATAAAGTATTCAGACTTTACCATTTGAGACAAGTTGTGTCACATCTGTATTCTTAAAAGATCACTACAATAAAGCAGAGAGGAAATAAATACAAGTGAATATTTTTAAAATAGTGCTACTGCTAGGAAAAATCAGAGCCTGCAGTAAAGCCAGGTTTTGTTGTGACAATTCAAGAGCCATTTTTAAGTGCTTGTGATAAACTAAGAGTAAACCATTCCACATCTCTGCTGTGGTTTCTGGGGCCTTACTCTGGAAAGCAGCGCCATTGGAGCGTGCAGGTTTGTGGGTTTCCCCCTGAAGAAATGAGCAGCAGCAGATGATCCCAGCCATTTTTTTTATCATTTCTCTTGCTGTTTTGAACCACCAGATGGAGTGGTTTTGGCCTCTCTGGCCACCTCCCCAGCAGAGGAAGGTGGGGAGAAGAACTGTTTGTCACGACCTTGTTCTTCTGAAAAATCCAGCTGCTGCTTTGAACGCGTCCCGGAGGCGCAGGCTCCCGTTAGAATTGTTCTTTGTTCTTTACAAAAAATGCTGTGTTAATGAAGACAGTTAACGTTCTTTACATAAAGTATTTGTGTTCATTTAACAGGACGTTTGTAATTTAGTTTCCCATTTGTTTATAGATTATCAAATGAGTGATTATACTACAAAGAACAGCTTTTTCTTCTAGCTGCTCCTCTGTGTGATACGTTCATTCTGTTGGAGCAAACGTGTTAGTTTATAGAAATGTATATTTGTAGCAAACCACTTGGGGACGTTTCTACTTTTCCCAGAAGTTTTTCTTCAACCGTAACATTTGATATTTCCCTGTGCTTCATTAGTCAGTGCTGTCACCAAATTATTTTTTAATTCTAATTGTTTACTCCTTTCCCTGCAGGCATTTCAGTGCTCTTAGAGCAGAGGTTGCGTGTCGTGCTGGAATGAGTTTTGTGTGTGAGAGATTGGAACGACACAACATTAGTGCTTCATCAGCTCTAAGATTTCCCCGTTATTACTTGAAATAAATTTATTTTTTTCCAGCTTGCAAAAGACTTGGTGCATCATTACAGGCGAGCTTAAAGCTGCATTTTTGCTATCAGCCCTGTGTTGGCTATAACTTTTTTGTCGCTTTGACAAATTACACGTTTAATTGGAAAGACCTGAAAGTGAACCGTTTTGCCCCCAAGAAAATACCCACCCCTCCACCTCAACAGCAGTTCCTTGTCGGAGAAGCCTGTTCAGAAACACTTTGCTATTTAACTTTGACCACTGCCCTTGGGTGGGTGTTGTTATTTTGAAGGATGAGCTGCCAGAACTGAGACTGAATCCTGTAGAAGCACTGACACCTCTTGTGCTGAGCACGGTGCCTCCTGCTGCTCCCTCTGACCCCTGGAAGAATGTTACCTTCAGCCCTGGCAATTAAACAGAAGGGATTAATTGCCTCAGAGGTTGGCAACCTCCCTCCACGCAGTGGCTGCTTTGTCCAGGGGCAGTTGCAGCCTTTGGTTTTTCTCGAGTTCATTTAACAATTGCAGCCATTTAAAATCACTTACGAAGATGAGTGACAGTGGGTTTAGAATAAACAATCACTTGAGGCTTCCTGACGTTGTGTAGATGGGGTGACAAATTTTAGTTGGGACAGGTTTGGTGGGGGTTGTATGATCTGCTGCTTTACACCCAGGCTCCCTTTTGGAGCACTGGGGCTCAAATGGGCTTCTCTCTCCAGAACAATGTTATATATAGAAATCACTTTCTGTGAGAGTTGCAAACATTGTGAAGTGATAATTGCCTAACTTTCCCCAAAGCTTGGGAAATCCAGATGGAGAGATGTTTATCAGGCGCAGGGCTGGGCCTCAGTTGGCTTCTTGGCAGGCTCCTTACTTTCAGACAGCAAGTTAAAAAAAAAATATATATATATAAATAATTAAAAAAAGGCTTTTGGAGGCTTGGGTCATGTCAGGGCAGTGAACGCACCGTTTCCAAGCCTGGCAGCACCAGTAACTGTGTGTCAGTCTGAGCTTTGCTGGCAAAAACCCTTGGTGACAGAGACTCCTTGTATTATAATGCTTAACGTTTAAGCGGTGTTCTCAGCTTAATCCCAGCTGGATTTGATGTTTTGGGAGGATTTTTGCGGCGGCTGGGCCGTCGGTGAGGGGTGTGAATGGCAGGAGGAGCTCCTGGGAAATCTCAACTTGTTTGGGGCACGTTTCCTGGGCTTTTTGCAAAGCTTCTGTCTGTCAAATGTTACAGGCTGTGAGCGCCTTTCCAGGACCGGCGGCGATTCTGCCAAAAAGGGGGTATCTTGTAAAAGGGTGAAAACGAGGGGAGTGGAGAGACCAGGATCCTGCTCCCGACTCTTCACCCTCTGATACCAAAGTCACCTCCATTCTCACTGTCTCCTGTAAACCTGACGTGAAACTTTAGAATCAAAGTCTTAGGATTAATTGCTACAAGCACGAAAAAAACGTTAACCCTGATATTATAGCAATAATTATGATGATAATAATCCAATTTCTTGGTTTACGGCAGGGGGCTGATGCCATTCCAGAGCCCCTACAGGGCTGGCTGGGGGGGCTCTTGTCCTGATGTGCCACCCTGGTGTGTGTGCTCGTCGTGTGTCCCCGCTGAACGAGAGTGACATTAAAACCCAGCTTGGCTTAAATCAATCCCACCTGCCACATGACACCACCGTGACATTTCTGGCATGAGCGCTACCTCCCAATAGGAGATGGAAGTGGGAAGCAGCAGCAGCAGCAGTTGGTGAATAATGGATCAGAAATGCCTGATTTGTAAGATTTGCAGAGAAAGGGCGGGTCTCCCGGCTGCAGAACAAAGTGGTTATCGAAATGGGAACGAGAAGTTCCGTGTCGTCCAAAACATGAAAGGCTGAGATGAAGCAGCGCGGAGCGGAGGGTGAGGGTGTGCTGAGCTCTCCTGTGGTGCCCAGGGGGCTGTCCCCTCCTGTCCCCCCACGGCTGCCTCTGGATCAGCAAAATCGCACATTAATGTAAATAAATAAATAAATAAAAAACTAAACCAAACAAACAAAATCCCCCACAAATAAGGGAGAAAAGGGGGCAGGAGTGGTGAGCTGTAGATGAGAAATAGTGTATCATACCCTTCAACCATACCATCCAACCCTTCCATTGGGTTGGAAGGGACCCTAAAGACCACCCAGTGCCACCCCCTGCCCTGGGCAGGGACATCTCCCACCACACCAGGGTGCTCCAAGCCCCCTCCAACCTGCCCTTGAACCCCTGCAGGAATGGGGCAGCCACAGCTTCTCGGGGCAACCTGTTCCAGGCTCTCACCACCCTCACACCAAAGAACAGCTCCATGTCCTGTTGGTTGCCCAGAGCACGGTGTGCCCGTCCTGTGTGTTAGTGACGCTGCTGATAGAGAAGAACGTGCAGTAGGGAAGGTTGGACAAACTTGAGGGGGGGACTGGGCTTCCCTGAGAAGCTGTAGGGCAGAAGGGAGGATGTAGGAGGCTGTGGAGGTTTGAAGACCATGGATCTGGCTGGGATTGTGGCCCTCCTTGCTAGAGACAGGTTGGGAACACCCACTGTCGGGTGGTTCTTGTAGCAACAAAGAAAAATCTCGGTTCTTTCGAGTTGAAAAGTTTGATGCTGAATTAGAACAAAAATGCTCTGATTAAGGAGGGAACGTAAGTTGCAGTTGCCTCTGTGACATCCAAAATCAAACCAAACAAACCCAGAAACTGGACCAAAAAAAAGACAAAATGAGGCAGTGCTGCGTTAGGCCATGGAGAACCGCTATTTCTTTTGTATCCCTCATCTCCAGTTTCTTTGAACTACGTGTGGCAGAGAGATGCCCTCTGCCATTTTCACCTCGGGCAAGGGTTGGATTTGCTAACCTAACAAGAGAATTCTCCAGAAGGATCTGACAGTGTTTCCTGTTGCAGCAGTAGGAAATGGAGACTTCTGTCCTTAGCACGTCAAGTGACCGGATCTTCATCCTCTGAGGTTTCTCCCATCGAGAAGGGAGCAGTCACTTATCGGATTTGGTGTGGACGGACGGAAGGAAGGGTAAGAAAGGAACTTTGTCAATCCATGACGTGAAATATTTTATATTAAGAGATTTGGCAAAGGGTTCTGTGTGACTCCAAACAGAATGAGATAAATTTTCCACGGTCAGCTCTTCTGTACTCCAGGCTTTAGGTTTAGTCACTGAGAAGTCGGTTCTGTAACCTTTGCAGCGACATCCTGCCGGTGATGCAGGGACCGGGCTATTGTTGGCTTCAACAGCGCCTTCAAAGGACAGGAGGTGGGACAACGTGCGAAGTGCATGGTGAGAAACTTAGGAACAGGAAAGTATGTGAGGCAAATCAATAAAAATAGAGCAACCTGAGCAATGGGGTTGCAATTGTTGTTAAGAAAAGGCCATATGGAACACTGGATGAAGCAGAAAGTGAGAATTTTGAGTCTCAGCCTTCTCGTTTGCTGTGTGGCTTTGGCTCTCTGAACTGGTGTTCAGCTGGTTGGTGTTGTGGAAACACTGCTGGATTCAGTGTCCCCACACTGTGGAGAGTGGGCCCTGGAGATAAGGCTTTGAACAACTCCATTCCTGGTGCCCAAACAGCTCGGTCTGTCTGAGCTTTGTTAACTTGAGCAGGGGAAAGCTAAATGAAAATGATGATAAAGCTGAGAGTTTCATCCCCTTCAGAAGGTCAGGAGTAATGTCAGGCTGGTTTATGAAGTCATCTTCTGCACTCATTCATGCAAAAGTGGTTCCTCCTGTAGGGATGTTGCTGCCAGGGATGGGCTTCCAAGGACTTCAGTTCCTTGATCTGGAGGAGCTGGGATCCAATCAGGAAGTCCACTTAATTTTGTGTCACATGGAGGCATTTGTGGGGCAGAGCAGCACAACTCCGTGCTTCCAGTCCCATGGAGACGGAAGGTTGGGGGGCAGCTCCAGGAAGGTTTGGGGGGCAACTCCAGGAAGGTTTTTCAACCCCTGTGGGCTGCAACAGACCAGTGCCCACAGAACACCAAAAAAAACCCTAGTGTGAGGTTTGGGCCCCAACATTTTTTTTGGGGGGGTGACAATATCTGTCAAAGTCCTTCTTCAGGACTCGAAGCCATGCCAGGTGTGTCGTGTAAAAGCAACATAATCTGCAAGAGCTTTAGGCATGTGAATAGCATGCCCACGGCACTAGGCTATTTTAACCTTTATGTTTCTGTGTATTTACATTAATGAGAGAAGAATAAGGGCCTGTGTTTATTTATCTTCAAACAGTGAGTGCCTTGTTTGGAGAGCACTGACCCTACAGACATTGTGCACCTTTTATAAGGAGGCACTAGACATACAGCTTTAAATTGCTATTTCTCTGGCATTTTTGTACCCTTTTAGTCTGTCCTGTGATTCTTGGCAGTTGTGAAGTGACCGGAGAGCAAAGATGAATCTGTGGGACTGCTCTTTTTTTTTTTTGATTCTAAAAGGAATTAGTCTTTTGTTGGGGCCTATAAATTCACTGTATTACCCTGCGAGGCATTGCTTTCATACCGTACGCTATAGAGCACTTTTACTGTGGATTACCTCAGCTCAAATGCCAAAGATGACAAAAGCTGAGGTGTCTTTTTCATGAAAACACCCCAGTGGGGGACCAGCTCTCAAAGTACAATAAAAATTTTGTCATGCTTATTTTCTAAATAGTTTCAGGAGGAAAAGGATCCCTGCCTTCCAACCGCACTGAGCGTTCTCTAGGCACACATCCTGACCTGGCTCATGCTGTTTGTACATTTTTATAAATGTTGTCCTATGAAAAATATCCTTCAGCAGGTGTCTGCCGTTCAGGCAGACAACTATAGATAATTTTCTGCATCAAAAAGAAAAAAATGGTAAAGGTTAGAAAACAGAATATTATTTCAAAGTTCTTTGCCTTCCCTGGCAGTGGATAGAGATTTATTTAAGTCAGGAATGGACTTAACAATAAAAAAGTCTTTGTGGGGTCAAAGAGGTAGATACCTTCTATTTCAAGCCTCTCTGTATTGATTTTCTTGGGAGGATTCAGAAATGAACCCCAGAAATTTGCAATTGTCAAAATTCAGAGCAGACATTTGCCTATGCTTCGTTATAAATTAATTTAACTAAACCATGAAACACCTGTGGAGGGGAGAAAGAAACGTGAATGCTGTTGAGGAAAGGAGTCATATTTAAGATATCGAGCTAGTGATTTTAGTAGTTTCTCGAATCAGAAATTAGAGAAGAGCCTGCAATGCAGCTATTGGGAAAAAAAAAAAAGAGTAAGCAGGTGCTGGCTTAGTTTCTCAGCGCCCACATTGCTGCTGCTGGATTATCTGATTGCAAAGCCAGTGTTCTGTAGCGTGATGAGCGGGGAGTGTATGCGAAAGATGCTGGAAAGATTGCACCCTGATGTTCTTCATCAGTAATTAGAAACTAAAAATAGTGGTTTAGGGAAAGATAATAAATCTGTAGCCTTTAATTCCCCTCTGCCAATCTGTAAGGTGATATCATTATTACATGGAAGGCAACAAGAACAGAAGTGAGTAAGCAAAAGGAGGTTGCTATTACAGTCACGTTACACATTCCACATAGCCCAAGCTCCCGGGATGATGTTTGGCTCTATCTGTTTTATGCAAAGTCTGTAGTCATAAAGCTGGTTAATCTGCAAGCAGAGAGCGCAGAGTTTTGTTGTTTATTTCCATTCCATAATGAAAGGAATTACTTTCCCTTACTTCCTGAAGCACTCTGAAGAGTTAGATTCTGAGTCTCTCTTTGCTCACGAGTTGTTGGGAGGAGCGTGTTTGTGAAAACGGCAGCAAGAAACAGAAACTGGGGGGAATTTGTTCCCATGATGGCAGTTCTGACGCACCAAGAGGCTGAATCAACAACTCCTGTGCTCTGCAGACACACGTTGGTTTTTGCTGTAATGACAGAGGAGGCATCCCCTCTTCATCAGGGCCTTTCATCTAAGCATTTAAACAATTTGCAAAGGCTGTTATGGCTCTGCAGGTACCATCCCAGCTGACACTGCTCATGCTCGGGGGATTTGGTTGAATCAGGCCATCAGCCTTACCCCACCCAGCTGGGAAACCTCAAAGCCTGTCACCAAAATAGATGTGATGGCACAGACCAGTCCTCCACCTATTCCCAACCGCGTAACATCCCCGTGTCAACTGCAGCCGTTCCTGAAATGGGAAAGTAACATAAAGTATTTAAAATAGTGCAAACTCTCTCAATGCAATTCCATATCTAGAAGAGGGAGCCAATGCTGAGGAACCTGCTGGGAGCTGATGGCCCCTGCAGCAGGAAACGTGATGCAAAAGTGAGATTTGTTGTAAGTTGAAGACAAAGAGGGAAAGGTTTGAAAGAGGAACATTTATTTCTGAATTAAAAAAGCTTTATCCCAGCCGTTTATAATTCAGTGACTTGCAGAAATGGGCGAAAGCAAGAGCCAGATAAAATTACTGGAAGTTGCCAGGAAACGTACTGTCACGGCTTAGCACGACTACAAAGCAGAGATGATTAAAAATGGAGAAAAAGGCACCAAATGCTGAATCCCACTGGAAAAGCTAGAAATTTGAAGTGGCTGTTTGGACTGGGCTTTTTGATACTGAACACAGTTTAGTGGGAGATACCTCCTGTCAAGGGAGTCTCTGGGGCAAAATTCTTCACAGAGAGGGTTGGAAGAGGCTGCCCAGGGAAGCGGTGGATACCACTTGGTGGTGGATAGAATGCTTAGAGTTGGAAGGGACCTTAAAAATCAAGTTCCAGCCCCCTGCCCTGGGCAGGGACACCTCCCACCGGCCCAGGTTGCCCCAAGCCCCCTCCAACCTGCCCTTGAACCCCTCCAGGGATGGGGCAGCCACAGCTTCTCTGCCCAACCTGGGCCAGGCTCTCCCCACCCTCACAGCAGAGAAGTTCTTTCTGGTGTCTGAAGATTGGACAGAGGGGCAGACGTGGAGCCGAGGGACGTGGTTGTGGGGTGTTGAGTTGACAGTTGGACTCGATGATCTCGAAGGTCCCTTCCGAGCTGGGCGATTCTCTGATCCCAAAGGCTTTAGTGGAAGGAGGGGGAGCTGCCCCCCGTCCCCTCCCGGGACCCGCCGGTACAGAGTCCCCTCCGCTCCCTCCCCTTTGACTGTCTTAAAGCCAACCGAGGCCACCAGCCCCCCCCGGGGCGGCTCTGCGCCCCCCCGACAGCGGCTGTGACAGCGGGAGCCATCCCGGCCGCCCTACCCTCCCTTGGCCGCCGGGGCGGGCGGGCTCTGCCCGGCCTCAGCGGGGCCGTCCCCCGGCAGGTGGATGCCGCCGCTGCTCCTCCCCCGGCCCCGTGTCGTGTCGTGTCGTGTTGTCCCGTCCCCGGCTCCGCGCCGCCTCTTGCCGCCGCCCCGCTCCGCTCCCAGCTGACGGGGGCAGCCCCTTGTTTACCGGCCAGGGAGGCAGCCGCCAGCCCGGCCTAGCGCTGCGAGGGGCCGCCGGGGCCGGGACCGACAGCGCGGGGGGGGACCGGACGCCCCGTTTCCTGGGCCGAGCGTTATAAAAGGAGAAGGAGCGCGGCCGTTCTCCGCTTCTATTCACCGACGATGCGGAGCCGGGCCCGGCCCCCGCGCCCGCCCCGCCGCCTCTGATTCGCCCCCGCCGGGACCGCGCCGTAGTCGGCGGCGGCGGCTCCGGCTCCTCCTGCGCGGCGGGCATGGGACCCAGAGCGGCGGCGGCGGCGGCGCTGGCCGTGGCCCTGGTGCTGGCGGCCTGGTGCGGCCGGAGCCGCGGGGAGAGTGAGTCGGGGCCGGGGGGCGCGGCCTAGGCGGGCGGCGGGGCGCAGGTGGCGCGGCGGGGCCCGGGCGGCGGCGGCGGCCTGAGGGGACGAGGCGGGCGGCTCGGGGCGGCCCGGCCCCGCCGCGCGTTTTACCCTTTGTACCTGCCCGGGGGAAGCGCGGGGGGGAGGCGGGCGCCACCGCCGGGGGCCAGGCCGCACCGCGGGGCCGGCGGCTGTGGAGGCTCGGCCCCGGGGCCTGCGGCGGCGGGGGAGCGGGGGTGCGGGGAGAGCGGCTCGGGTCACCTTCATCCCCTCCACCCACCCCCGGTTCGGCGGTTTTTGGGCCCCAAAGCGGCGGAGAGGGCTCGGAGGCGGCCGAGATTGGAGCCGGGATGGGACCGGGAAAGGAGGCAGCTCCTCCGTCCCCGGTTCGCCGGAGGGTTCGCTGCCGGGAAGGGGCTGAGGCGCAGCGCCCGGAGCCCGCTCCGGTGCCGGGATTAGGGTTTTAGCGGGGAGAAGGTTTTATCCTCAACCATAAGGATACTTTTGGGTGACCGTTCGGATCACAGAATGTTACGGGGTGGGAAGGGGCCTCTGGAGATCATCTCCCCCAACCCCCTGCCAGAGCAGGGACACCCAGAGCAGGTCCCACAGGAATGTGTCCAGGTGGG
>BJBW01000788.1:0-45287 GCA_004320125.1 Scolopax mira | reverse complement strand
AGAAGTTCCTCCTCATGTTTAGGTGGAACTTCTTATGTCCAAGTTTGTGCCTGTTCCCTCTTGTCCTGTCCCTGGGCACCACTGGAAAGAGACTGGTCCCATCCTCCTGACACCCACCCTGTAAGTATTTATAGGTGTTGATCAGATCCCCCCTCAGCCTTCTCTTCCCCAGACTAAAAAGTCCAAGTCCCTCAGCCTCTCCTCATCAGAGAGATGCTCCAGGCCCTTCATCATCTCTGTAGCCCTCTGCTGTACCCTCTCCAGCAGTTCCCTGTCCTTCTGGAACTGGGGACCCAGTGCTCCAGATGGGGCCTCCCCGGGCAGAGCAGAGGGAGAAGATAACCTCTCTCGACCCACTGGTCTTGTGGGTGTTCCATGGGTGTCAGAGGGGGACGGAGCTGGGAGGCTGGGGCCATTTTTGATCAGGGTCTCAAGCCGACACCGTGTTGTGCTGGAGGTGACACACGTGGTGAACCCAGGTCTGGCAGGAGTCTAAGCCTTTCGAGCTGTTTTGATGGGTTACATTAAGTAAACCCGCTTAGAAATGCTTCTAGTTAGAGGCTTTAAGTTTGGATGGTGTTTACAGATTTATTTGATTTTTTGAAATGAAAGTATGTATATAAAGAGGGCCAACTAGATGCATAAACTGTCTCGTAGCCCATCCCGTAGCCAACCTGTTAGCTTTCCCAGGGGAAAAGGCAGGAGGAAAAGAATGGGTTCAAGTGCAGACAATGCAATAATGGCTGTTTTTGAGACGTGTATGATATTTGGGGAATAAAGCGGGGCGTACCCATAAAACAGCTGCATTTCTCCAGCAATTGGACAAGTTGTGTATTTCAGAAATACCTCAGTTTCTTCCCTGTCCGTGGTTTTACCCTAGAAGCTTTCAAAGAGCCTGGTGGAAGGGTTTTAACTGGGGTGGGTGATTTCCAGCTGGTGAAGCATGTACAAACCTGCCCGTTAGCAATAGAGAAATGGAAAAGGTAGTTGACATGTAGCACTAATAATAAATACGTGGACAACTTTAGCCCAGCAGTTCCTAATTTGAAAACATTATTATTACAGCTGTGCTGAAGCCATCTATGTATGTATCTATTTATTTATTTGAATTCTGTTCTGCTTTTTGGGTTGTAAGTGTGTTGTGAGGGGTCTTAACTCCGTAATCTATATAACTCTGTAATCTTTGCTATATTGCTGCCTGGTAGGAGAATACCCCACAATTCCCAGATGGAGAAACTGAAGGGATGCAGGGGATGTCGAAGCAGAGTCTGGGGTGGAATATTTTTTCGCATCTTTCATGTGGTGCCAGTTCTTCTCCAAATGTTTTACGGACAATTTGGACGCTGAGGTCCCCCGTTCAAAAGGTTTTCAGCCACTTTGGTGCTTGGCTGGTTTTTCTGGGAGCGATGAGATCCCGCAGAGCGGGTGGAAAACAGCAGGGTAAGGGGAGGGTAAATGTACCTACTACAATAGTTGCATAAGCAAACAAGTTGTTCCCTGAGCAACGGAACTAATGAAGTCTGCTTTCTTGGAGATTTGTGTCCTGCATTCTCTACAGACATGCCCCGTGATAACGCTGTTCTCCAGGGACAATAATCCCCCCTGTCCCTGAGCCCGGCTCTGAGCAGTTTTTCTTGTACCCCATATTTTTCCTTTATTTCTTTTCGCCCTCGTCAGGTAAGAGCCTGGGGAAAGCAGCATCGAGTACGTGTGGAAGGGGTTTACTGGGCAAACTGGGTGGATGGTTTGAGTTCATCCCTTGGATGGAAAAGCTGCATTTTTCCTCCTCCTCCCATCCCCAGTTTTCATGGAATTCAGCTTAGGAATGAGTACTCTCTTCCTCTTTTGCACATGGATGAGGTTAGTTGGTGAGTTCAGAAGTCAGCAAGAGGAGTAGAAGCAAGGGTTAAGGAAAGAAGATCTGACCTGTGCATAGAACAAAGATACATATATCTTATTTTGGGAAGAAAAACACCTTTGTGTGTTTTTTGTTTTTCTTTTTAATCAGGGTGTAAACATAATGCAACTTCGTGTAATGAATCTCACACGTGACTCACACAGGTCATTGGCTGTGGTATTTAGGGTGGGATTTACCTCTCCTGGTGTTAGGCATCTGCCAACTGTGCAACCTACTTTGGGCTCCTTTTGTAATTAGTAGAAAACTAATCAATGCAGTCAGTGGAGTTTAGAGCATGCGTCCTCCCCTCCTAAACTCTTCCCCTGAACTTGGGTATTGCTGCTGGTGGTGGCAGTTGGAAGAGTCTTTCTGAGGCCTCTCTGCCTAAGTCAGGTTGGACAAATTTCACTCTGTGTCTCTCTAGTAATCACTTTTTAAAATATTTTCCTTCTTAATCTGTATTTCTGGCTTACACAGATTTTTTTTTGTGGGCTCGTAAACTCTTTAAGAAACTGGTCCCTTATCCCACCTTGACCCAGTGTTAATTTTTGTTGTTGAGAGACTTGTTCCAGAAAGAAATTTTGCTCCCAAGAGTGTAAAGCAGAAAGAGTACGTGTCAAAACTGGGTGATAACTGTCACCTACCCCGGCGTGTCCCTGTGCTATTTTCAAGAGGGCAGGACAGTAACTGTCTCTCTGAGTAGTCTGTAACACCCGTGGGCTTTCCAGAGGTCAATTTTGGGGTGAGTATCTTGCAGAATATAAGTTATGTTGATATTGGCAACATGTAAAACCTGTTCCTGCTCCCTTTGAAGCCAAGAGGATCTTCAGGGCTGTTGGCACCTGCCTCTGGCCCTTACCTGGGCCATCTCCCGTGGTCCTGTGATGCTCTCACCTCCCTGCCTTAGGCTGGGCATGGGGAGCATCAGGTACCAGCCGGGGGTTTTATTCCGATTTGAATGAGGAGAAAATAATGATAAGAACCAACCAGGCTTTAGAGCCCGGGTTTGAGGTCGTACGTGCTTTTGGCATGAAAGAAAGTGACTCTGAGAGAGGTTTGTTCTCTGTTCAGCAGAGGGTACCGACAGGTAACGGGCATCTGAGATGGGATAGAAGTTTATGGAGAGCCTCACTTTTGCATTCGTACTTGATTTTGCTTCATTGCTCAGATCTAGATGGCTGAGGTGGAAAGCTGAAGTTTAAAAATTAATATTTCACAGTGAAATGCTTTAATGCTTATTTAAACCCTTGCTACAGCAGGCTGGAAGCTGCCTTACAACCCTTCTAGTAACCATTTAACAGGGTGTTTTCCTCTCCCAGCAGTTATCCCAAGAAATACCTAAAAGTCCTTTTTCCAGTTTCCTAATACCACTTCTAAAAGCCAAACTCCTGTAGAACCGCAAAGCTTTTGACTTGACCCGAGTGGGTGTAATTTTTCTTAAATAATTACTTTATTGAAGTAGGCAGCAAGCACTGTAGAAATGTGGAATCAACTAATAGTTATCTTGAAGAGTTTGTGGTCTTTCTACGCAATCCTACGGTGTCCTGGTCTTGACTTTTGAAGAGCGGGAGCTCTGGAGCAGTTTTTGGGATGGTTTGGTGTCCACATTGTTTATTATAAACAACATTTAAGTCCCAGCTCTTCCCCTCTTCCACTTGAGCTTGAAAACTCTCCTCCAGCATCAGGTCTCCTTCCTTCAGTCGGTCCTTTTGGGTTGTTACCGAGCTGTTGTCAAAGAGGCTTGACATCTTGGCATCGCTCGGTTGGTTTGTTTTTTAAAAAAGCAACTTTTTTTTTTTTTTTTTTTTTCCCTGAGGGTCTGATGAAACACCTCGATCGTGATTATTATTATTGTTATTTTTTTTGCCAAGTTAGTTTGGTGACTGGTGAGGGAGGAGTGTTTCCTCTCTGGCAGTGTAATGCTGTGCTGTGGGACCTGGGGCCCATTTCTCCTGAAATTTAGGAATTTATGTTTCAATTTATGTTTAGTAGAGATTTTGCCAGTAGTTTGACCAGGAGTAGCTTTGGGCTTACTACTGGGGAATCAATTTGAGATTTTTATTTTCCTGAAGGCTGATTTAGGTGGTTTTTGAAACCAGGTTGTCCCTCTTAGAACTGATTGCTCAAATTTGCTCTCCTCCTTCTGGGACCAAACCTGCCCAACCTTCACACCAAATCTTGATTAATTCCCCTGCCCCTGCAGAAGAAACACTATCGAGAGAAGCCGTGGAAGAACACTTACTACTTTGCTTAAAACTGCTCCTTGTTGTCTTGGTAACAATAAATTTACGGAGTGACTTCAGCATGAAGAGAAGATAGGAACTGCTGAACAGAATTCATGAAAAGATCGAGAACCCTCTGGCAAAAAAAAACGTTTTGTTTCGGATATTCTTAACTCCTTATCACTCTCCTTGATCCTTGAGGTGGTAGAAAAAAAAGGAACTCAGATGCTGTGGTGGTTTTTATCACCTCAAAACTAAACCGAAGTAGAACATGAAGAATATTTCTTAAGTGTAATTTTTGTCTAAATGAGGAAAAATCTGGATAAAGCCTTTGAATTTTTGTAGATTTACAGTTAGTCCTTTAGTCAATTACTTACTTCAATTTGATTTGTTTTAAATTCCTCCTAAGCTCCTAGACTGGGCTAACATCAGAATTTCACGCTGCCTTCCCTTCCAAGCTCAGAACCCCTTGGGGAGAGCGGGCGGGTTTATTACATCCTATTGCTCAGCTTTGAAACAGCAGCATTGGAATAACTTGGGAAGAACCAGGAATATAACCTGGTTTGTCGGGATGTGGGGAATCTCCTGCCTGGTCTCTGCTGGGGACACAAATTACAAATAACATGTTCTGGGTGAGAGCTGGTGCAAAAAAATAGAGAAATATTTCACAAATGCAAACAAATGATGGGCTGTGGACGTGCTCTTCCAGCTCTGGTAGATTTATACGATTATTTAACACTAAGGCTTTGCTGTGTTCTCCTCTCTGGGAGCTCTGGGGATGAAGGGGTTGTCTGGGGGCCAGTTTGTGGCCAATTTCTAGCGACTTACCTAATTGCAGTCGAAATGATGAAAGGTTTGGATAATTGCGCTTAGTGCGTATACACGTTTTGTGGCCTTGAGCCACAATAAAAGCCTCGAGCTTTTACTCTGGAAAGTTATTCTTAGTCTGTAGAGTTGAGCTGTATTTTTTTCACCTTTTTGAGGTCAGCTGTGTACGTTTGGATTACTCCAAGTGGTGCTTTATGCTGTGATACAGCACTTGGGTGTGGGTTCCCACCTGAGCTTGCTGTGTTTTGCCCGTGGGCTCAGCAAGCAGTAAATAAGAACCAAGAGATAATTAAATAAGAACCAAGATGTTGGATTTTGCGTTTATCAGGTGGTTTTAGCTGTACTGGTGAGTTGTACATTGAATTTCAGTGCTTATTTGTCATTCTGGTGGTTCTCCTTTCATGAAGAAACCCCCAGCCTGAGCTGTCGTGCACTTGCTTCCTTGGGAATACCCATTTAATTATTTGAAATAAATATTTAGAGCACTTAAACCAAATCTGTGGCTCTCCCAGCTCGTTTGGCCCAGGGTTGGGATGTGCAGTGAGGCAGCTTTCGGGCTTGCTTCCAGCTTGGCTGCAGTTTCTCACGGGGTAAAGAAGTTGCCGGTAGTTGGTCATCCCATTTCCTTTCTCACTTTTAAAAAGTGCCTCCCTGATTTTTGAGGCACTGTGTACTTTAGCTTTTTCTTCCAGAAAGCAATTTATGAAACGACTTGGATATAGTGCCAAAAAACCCCATTGGGCAATAACATTGCTCCCAATCCTATATTAGCGTTGCCAGATTTTTTTTTATTTTTATTTGTTTTATTGCAGTGGAGCAAATTTTTGAATAATCGTTAAGATGTTTGAATGGAATTTATTTTTAACCCCCACAGCAGTGGCCTGTGGAAACCATGAGGAGTCAGGGGATTGTGACTATTAAGACATCTCTCTGCATCGATTCTGTAAGGCCTGGTTATTGCTGGTTCATTTCTGGAAGCTGTAACGTGGTAATTTTATAGTTGGTGAATTTTACAGGCAGTGACAAGAAGAGTAAAGATCCTGTTCTTTTAACTCTAAAGGCTCAGCTATAGATGAAAGAGAGAATCCCTAAAGCAGATCCAGTCTTAAAAAACAATAAGTAAAATCCACCTGGAGAGGACACTGAAATGCTTGGTTTGTAGCCCTTTTTTGCAAACAGTGTGTCTTTCCATGTTCTCCCTTGAGCATTAAGGTCTGACTGTATATTTCTCTGAAGTTTGGTTTTAAAAGGTTTTTCACAGGCCTTTGCTTGCACTGCGCAGGGAAGGGACTCTGTTTCCTTTTGGATTTCTTACCTGTGCTTAGAATGAAAAGAAGTATTTCCCTATTCAGACTTTTTTCTTTCTGGATCCGTGTTACTCTGTTTTCCTTCTTATTGGTACTTCATGTAATCGTTCGTTTTACCAGTTCTTTGGGTGACTGCTTCTACCAAATAAACTGTCCAGATAGTCAAGGCAGGGAGATTTGCAGCCTGGAGAAAATAATAATAAAAAAACCCAAAACATCCCAAACACCTAATCCGAAAAGAATGCTCAGGGCAAAAATTACTGGTGTAGTAAATTACTCCTGTCAGCAAAGTCTGTGCAGGAGTGTGGGCTGGACTCCTGTGTCTTTATTTCCAGGATTTTCTGCTCTCTTCCGAAGCGTTACCGTTTCCTAGCCATTATTCTTTTCCTATCTTCCCCTCCCTGCAGCCATTCTAAATGACTTCCTCTAATCCAACTGGCATTAATTGCACAATCCCAGACGAGGTAGGTGTGTCACTGGCAACGCTCTAAAGAAAACAGCTTCCCTTGCACAGACATCTCTTACCCCTGCAAACACCAAGTGATGGCTGAGGATGGGCGTTACAACCGCCGTCGTGACAAAGGGAGTATCCAGAAACTCAAGATGGCAGGAAGAAAAATAAAAAAAACATTAAAAAAAATAATGATGAAATACTCTTTTGGTCTTCTTTTGTAATCATCTACCAGAGAACGTTCCCCACAGTATATTTCTTAATGCTTGAAGCTTATTGAAAAGGAGCTGGCCCTGTGTTTGAGCGCGGTGTATGTCGTGGGGAGGTTGGACAGAGCTGTACGTTTAGGGAAAGGAAAACAATTACCTTTTCCTACACAAATAAATAAATCCCATTGTTCTTTGCCTTCCAGTTTGCAGAAGCATGGACATTCGCAACAATCTCACCCGGCTGAACATGCTGGAGAACTGCACTGTGATCGAGGGCCACTTGCAAATATTGCTGATGTTCAAAACCAAGCCGGAGGATTTTCGCGAGCTCAGCTTCCCCAAGCTGACGATGATTACAGACTACTTGCTTCTTTTCCGTGTGTACGGCCTGGAGAGTTTGAAGGGGCTGTTCCCTAACCTCACCGTCATTCGAGGAACCCATCTGTTTTTTAACTACGCCCTGGTCATCTTTGAGATGGTTCACCTGAAGGAGATCGGCCTCTATAACCTGATGAACATCACTCGGGGCGCCGTGCGCATTGAGAAGAACAACGAATTGTGCTACTTGTCCACCATCGACTGGTCGAGGATTTTGGATTCGGTAGAAGATAATTACATCGTGGCCAACAAGGATGACAAAGAAGAGTGTGGAGATGTGTGTCCAGGAACTGTGAAAGGGAAGAGCAACTGTCCCCCTACTGTGATCAACGGCATTTTCATTGAGCGTTGCTGGACCCACGATCGCTGTCAGAGAGGTGAGTCTGTGGCGTGGGGTACATCAGCTCGGGTGGTTCTTGACCTGTCATCTCTACTAGAGGGCTAATAATACAGATTAATTGCTTCCTTTATTAAGGTTCTAAACGCGAGGCTCAAAAGTGACATTAGGTGAAGAGAGGACCTTTGGCATGGGCCTGGTTTAGCCCTTCTTTCACCTGTGAATAATTCACCTGTGTGAATAACGTGTCCAAAAATGTTGTGTTTGGTTTCTCTGGAACGTTAGGACTGCCTAGGCCTCATGAGTGTAACATGCTGTGGGCATAACTGGTGTCTTGAGTGGTCGCTAGTGGTATTAGTGTCTCTGTTGGGGTTTGGGAAGGGGATTAAAAGTCCAGATTGAGTGAGAGGCTGCAGCAGGCAGAAACTGAATGGTGAGGAAAAGTCTTTATGGAATAAACCCAGTTCTAGAAAGGTACAATTACATATTTTTTTTTACTGAAGCCTTCCTGCCATGAGAAGGTGTAAGATACGTGGATGAGCGAGCAACGTTTGCTCAAAGTCAGAAGCTGAAAGCCAAGGCAGACCTGAAGAGAGAAAGAGGAGGAGGAGGAGGAGGAGAGGGGACCTGGATGGGGGTTGCCCATAGTGGGAGTCCTGGGGAGGGGGAAATATCTGGGCTTTGAGCCCCAGGTTTTGGTTTGAGGGAGGTGTGTTCAGAAGCAACTGCTGCTGCAGCCCCCGAGCTCCAGTCCTTCCACTGGATTAGGGCTGCTTTTAATTTCATACTGATTTGTGTCTTCCAAACTCGGAACAGTGCTTAAGTTTAGTTTTAATTATATATTTGCTTTGATTTATGTTAAATCCGACTGACGGGGAGCAAAGTGAATTGAGGTAAAACGGAGACATTCAGAGTTGTCTGTCTTTCTGGAGGCAGCGCGTCCAAACGAAGCAGTGTGTCCTGAGACGAAATTAGGAAACTTGTGGGCTGGGGAGAATTTCTTGCCAAGCTTTAAAGGGCAACTCTGAGTGCTAGGTGCCAAATTTGAAAAGGAATTCCTACCAGTATGCATAAACTAATGAAATTAATGTGGTTTCCCCTCTGCTACTCCTCACCCTAAAATCGTCGAGCTTCCTTTTAAAGAAAGTGGTTGTTTTTTGCCTCCAGAATAACAGGGTCTGAGCAAGAGATGCAAGAACGTATGTGTGTTCCTCTTTTAAAATGAAAAATAAGGGTATAAAACATTTTAGTCCATAAACTGTTTTGGTATCCAGTTATTATCAGCGCCGAAACCTGGTTTCTTACGCATTTGTGTTTAATGTTTTCTGCTATTTCATAAGGTTAAAGATCTAACAGCCTCCTTCAGTGGCTGAACCGTTCAATAACGTCCCTCATTCCTGTGAATTTTCTGGGGCTGTGCTACAGCAGACTGAATGTATGGTTTCACTGCTTTGTATGGCTGCCTGTTTCCATAAAATGTTGTATTTTACCATTGGAGCAGAAATCTCTGCTCCTGAGCCTCTCGTGCACATTCAGCTGAGTTTCTGAGAGGACACCCGTGGGCTCTCACACGCTCTCTGAGCTCAGTTACCCAAGGAAGCCAAGCTGGGAAGTCCATTTGCCTTGAATTTGAAAATGGCTTCAAAAGTGATTATATACATATATATAATCCCATCTCCCGTCTGGTTTTCGGAGCTCCCCGTGGAGGATTCAGGATTCATGTTTTGGCTGTAACTGGTGTGTGTTTTGAAAACCATTTCACTGGCCACGTTTATCTTTGGTTTGAATGCTATGGTTTATACTTTTATTTCTTGATAGCTGGTGTTCTCAACAAGCTGGTTTATCTGTGTTATATTGTGCCTTGCGACACCTGCCTGAATATTTCTAAAGTTTTTAATATATATATAAAAATATATAAGCTATATAGATGTGTATATATAAATATATATTAAACATTTTATATACATATATAAAGTTTTAACAGCTTGAGTAGTCTTTTAGACTTTTTTTGAGTCGCTTTTAGCTTTTCAGCACCCCTTGAGTCACTGTGCTCTCTGCTCCTGCGCCGGCCCGAGCGGATCCTCAGCGCGTGGAACTGGTTTTATCAAGATTATTAAGAGCTTGGGCGAGTTGTACATTGGTTTCCCGTGGCCTGAGGAGCCTCCCAACAGCACCCAGCACCAGGGTATTAATGCCAATGCCATGAAACCTTTCCCTCTGTGCTTTTGCAGCTTACCTGGGAATCTCCCAGCTCTCTAAGTGTGTTCCCCTCTTTTAGTTTTGCTCTTTTTATTCCAACCTTGACTAAAAGACCTCCAGCGATTTCCCTATGACTTTCTCAGGGAAAGTTTGGGTTTGGGTGGTGTTTGTTTTAAGGCAGGTTATTTGTATCCCTAGTTTGTTTTATAGAACTTGGTGTAGAGTCTCCTGTTTGCTGTTTTTTTTGTTTGGTTTTTTAACTTTTGCATCCCTGAGTGGGAAGTTGTTGCTGGATAGCACTGGGATGTGCTGGTCAGGATGTTTTGTTTGCTGTTTTGTCTACTGGGAAAAAAAAAACCCTTAAAGAATATGTAAATACTGATTGTTTTGATGTTGCAGAGTGTGTGTCAAGTGACAGAGACAAGTCCCAAGTGCCAGGTTTTTCCAGCCTGCTCAGCCTGGAGTTTTGCTGGAGAGAATCAGGAGACGGGCAAGAAGTTTGAGAGAGCACGAGGCTGAGAAATGTTGCAGAAAGGTCTTTGTGAGTTGGCAGGAGTTGGGTTGGAGTAGGGTCCTGGTGTCCCCATCGCATCCACACCAGTCTCTGACCATCCCCTGCCTTCTCTCCATGATGCTTCCTTCACGTCATCCCTGCCACATCTCGTGCTGATCTTTGATAGTTCTTCATTCTAATCAGCACAGATTATCCCACTTCACTCCAAAACTAACTTTCAGTTATAGCATATAATTATCTCTGAGGCACCCATCCAAGGCTCTGAATCATCCTCACAGCTATAACTCCAGCCCAGAAATTTTTTTTCAGTGGTGATAACATGTTCGAGACAACAAAGTGAAGGATCTTCTTTCAGACGTTGGAGCTAAGGCTGGGGATGAAAGCGGTTGGGGAGGAACTGAAATGATTTGTGGGCAGCTGTGTGCTTTGGGAAAAAAAAAAAAGGGGAAAAAAAAGCAGTTGCAATATTGAGGAATCTGTGTCTGAGTGCAGAGATGAGGAGGTGGAGAGCCCAGAGACTGAGATTGGTTGGGATATATTTCCTCAAAGTTCCCTTTCTTTTTTCTAAATTACTCGCGGTGGTATGAAAAGCAAGTTGGTTCATTTAAGGCCAACTCATGTTATATTTTGGGTAGGAAAGGAGGGAAACGTGTAGTCTGTTTGGAATTTGGGGCTAGCCTTATGCTGTTTATGGCAGGCAAATGCTGTTCCTGTTCTGGAGCTTTTGTACCTTTTCAACCCACGTTTCTCTAAGGCTTTTTTTTTTTTTTTACTCACATATTTACATTTATTGCCGAAAAACCATAGTTCTTAGTTCGGTGCAGCGTGTTCATGCAGAGAACGTCTTTGCTGAAGAATGCAGACAACAAAAATGCTGGAAATGCCACGTCCTAGACCTCAGTCTAGATCTGCCAAACATGATTTTCATATTTTGCATTTTTTTTTCCACATGTTTTTTTAATGTAATAGAAACGCTATATGTCTGTCACTCCGCTCGCGGAAGGAACAATTCCCTCTGAAATAGGATTTCCTGCCAATTCTCTTTGCAGTGAGTCCCCTCTGTCCCTACATAATTCGAAGCAGCCTGATGGTTTTGACCTAATTTGAGCCTAATTATAAAGGCGAGTTCAGCCTTTTACTCGCTCGCATGTTGGGTCATTTGGAGGTGGAGTGAGGTAATGGGAAGGAAAAGTGGAATGGCCAAATAAAAATGAACAGGGAAATGATCTGCAGCGTCAGACAGTCCCTTGGTGAATATTGAAAGGCCACATTTCTGGAATGTAAGGATGAATATCTGAAATATGGGCTCTGTTCCTTAGAGGATGTGATGAAATTCAAGTTCTCCTGTTTGTCCTGAATGAAACCTTTGTAGGAGGCTGTTGGTGTTTTGATCTTGGGACTTCACAGTAGCAGGAAATTCGAGTTATTAAGATTGTGGGCCATTCCAGGTTTTTGTAGATAGACTCTTTCTTCAAACCGTGGTCTTGCTTTATCCCATAAAACCAAAAGTTGTGTCTCCATTATTGCAATCTAGAATTTGTTGTGAAATATTAATGTCTTGAAAAGAAAGAGGAAGGTATGGGAAAGAATTTGGGCCACTTGAAGAAGATGGTAGAAAAGAGGGACAGGTCTGGAGTAATTGCCACGCAAAGGAGCTGCTGAAGAAAGGTACCATATTAAATTAATAATGTTTGTCCAGGTTTTTTTATCATGTTGGGGAAGCAGGTCTGATGGAGAGGTACAACAGAATCTCTCTTTAATTTTCCTGTGACTTATCCAGGGAAAACTCAGGGACAGGTAAGGGACTGAAGAGTAGCTTTAGGAGCTCGCTTTGTTTCCTAGGCCAAGCAGCACAACAAAACACATGGAAAAACATTATTCAGCCTGAAATGTTTTTCGACTGCTGCAAAAAAGCAGCGAGAGCTTTTAAAGCGACCGGTGCCAGAAGAAATCCTGCAACTACGACCATCTTCAAGGCAGGTTTGAATAACAAAGTTCAGAGGTGTGTGTGGGAAACGTTTTGTGATGTTTACTTAGGTAGAAATATTACTTAGCAACAGCTTCCTGTAATTTTTATGTGCTGGGAATTTCTGTAACCATCAGCTCCTTTTTATTACCTTTGTATGGGAAAGGGGTCTTGAAGCACTGAGCAGACTTAGCCAACCTCAAGGGCAAGATATTTTTAAAGCTTCAAAGACAAAGGAAATTTTTCCATTTGCTGCTACATCAAGTGGAAGTGCTCCTTTTATTTGGAGATCAGATAAGAACTGCCTTTAATTTTTTTTATTTAATTCTTTTTTTTTCCCCCCGAGCTCTGACAAATGCCAGATGGAAGTTGACACCCGATAATCTCACTGGGGTGTCTGTTCCAAACCTTGCCAAGCGACGGCTTTATTGAGCGCGTGTAGGGCTTGTGGTTGGGGCTATTGTGATGCTCGTGAAGGGCTAGACATCCTAAACTAATTCACTTTAGCTAATTAAGAGTACTTAAAGATTTATGGCGCTCGGTGGTGCGATACAGCCCAGAATTGGGGGAGGGAAAAGGGTGGAAACGATTGGTCTGTACAAATGGCTATTTAATAATTGGTGGTTTTAAAGTAAGTAGCCTAACAAAACTTGGGGCTGTGAAGAAGCATCTTAGGCTTCTCTCCACCAACTTGGGATGACATGAGATTGTAGGATATCAGTGCTTTCAAAACAATTCCAGCTTTCCTCAGAAATTCCCATGGGTGCAACTCCTGGGCTCTCCCCACGTTGGGATTTCTTTGGCTTCTCCACTGCTGCACCTTTACTGAAGATTTTCTTCCCTCTCCCCAATTCCCAGCTGGCACTTTAATGGAAGCCACTCTCTGATCCATCCCGTTGTTAGAGCGTTTGAACAAGAACTAATTCCTACCTCATTCAGCAGTTAATAAGCAGTAAATATACAGAATTCTCCCCAAAGTGAAGATCTCTTAACTTCTGAACAGAGGTCTTGTCAAGGCAAAGCTTTTTGATGAGTTGAAAAGGAGAATGAGTTCTTTTGCTGCTGATAAGATAAAATTGGGAAAGTTTTCAGCTTGTTTGGTCCATGTTGCCTTTTTTTTCCATCCTTAGTCCCCAGAATACTTGTTATTTAAGTCAGTGTCTGGGCTGTTGAGACCAGGAGGAGTTGAACATTTCACATGCAGTGGTTCAGCACTAATGTTACTGCGAGATGTTTTGAGGTCTCTGATCTTCAGTGGTGACACAGACAGCTCGTGATTTCCAAGGGTGCCATGCCAGGGGTACTTCACGTAGGATATTTATTTTTTTCCCACTTCAAGAACAATTCCAGGTTAACTTATTTGCTTAAACAAGGGAACCTACACTTCTCCTTGTCAGACATAACGCAGAAAACTGACCTACACTTGGCAGACAAGTTTTGTTGGAAACCCCTGTTGTCTGGGAATGGATGTGGAAGTGAGAAGTCACAGAATGTTAAAAAAAAAATAAATACTGAACAACAGAGTTAACCTGTGTTAGTGGTGCCCAAATGGCAGGGCTGCGAGTGCTTTGCCTGATGCAACGTGTTTGCTCGGGGAGGAGACTTGTTTCATTCAGAGCAAATCCTCCTGAGGATTGGTGCCCAAAGTGGAGATAAGGACCTGGGCAGTTGATATATCCTGTGGAAGGACAGGGAACTACCAGAGAGGGTACAGCAGAGGGCTATGAAGATGATGAGAGAATATCTTTCTTAGAAAGGGCTGAGGGACCTGGGTATAAAGAAGAGAAGGCTGAGGGGGGATCTGATCAACACCTCTAAATACTTCAACGGTGGGTGTCAGGAGGATGGGGACAGTCTTTTTTCAGTGGTGCCCAGGGACAGGACAAGAGGGAATGGGCACAAACTTGGACATAAGAAGTTCCACCTAAACATGAGGAGGAACTTCTGTCCTGTGAGGGTGGCAGAGCCCTGGCAGAGGCTGCCCAGAGAGGTGGTGGAGTCTCCTTCTCTGGAGACATTCAAACCCCCAGGACATGTTCCTGTGGGACCTGCTCGGGGTGTCCCTGCTCTGGCAGGGGGCTGGGGGAGATGATCTCCAGAGGCCGCTTCCAACCCCATATCATTCTGTGATTCCACCCCCTTGATGAAGGCAGAACAATGAATCTGTATTTTAAATCTTGAAGCTTTTAATTAATTATCAAAATATTCTAAATCAAATTTAATTCTGATGCTCCCTCTGAGATTTAGGCAGACAGAGCCAAATCTACTGGAGGTGTGTAGGATGGAACAATGTTCCTTCATTCTGTGATGAAGGAACTGGAAAATCATTCTTGTAAAAGGCTTTGAAAGGACCGTGAGCCATTGAATCCCTACAGAGCAGTTTCAGGGTGTATAAGACCAACTGAAGTCTGTCACTTGGCCAAGCTTTCTGAAACATCTTTATCAGGAGTTGTAGTTGACAGAGGTTGCCTCTGTAAATAAATTTTTAAAAAATCCCAACAAACCCAAAACACACACTGAAACACAAAAAAAGGGCAAAAAAGCCCAGGTGTGCCCAGTGCAAAGAGGTTTGTGTTTGTTTTTTTTTTTTTTTGGCTGGAAGGTTGGGGATTTCAGGACCTTTTGATTAATTGCGGAACTGGTGAATAACCAACTGTCTCCTGCAGGAAGCCCCACTCACCCTTCTCTCAGTTTGCAACAATGGCTGGTTAAAAGTTTAATGATCACGCTTCCCAATTATATCCTATAATTGTCTGCCAGTTCCTATTGGAGGGACGTGAATGAACTTGCTGGGATGTTTATGCCTCTTAATGAGGGCTGTTGGTGAGCTGGGAAAAAAGCCCGTGGGGTAGCGGGAAGCAGCGGGGACGGCCGGGACGTGCCCAGAGTTATTTCAGTTCCTGCTTTGATCCCAATTTTGTGGCTGGAATTGGGTAAGGGGCCAAACCAGGCCCCCACGGCTTGCTCACTGGAACGCTGTAGATTGCAGCCTTCATCGTCTTTATCTAGATTTATTTTATTCATATATTTTAAGAAATTTATTTATTTTCCCAGATGGAGGGTCCTGGGCACTGTTCTGGCCAGGCTGACATTGTTTGAGAGTCTTGCTTTTATTTTGGCTCATGACATTTAAAACAAACAGAGAATAAACTTAGGCTCTGCCTAGCTCTTAAACGTTGGCCGAGCGAGTATAATGTCTTTGGTTGAGTCTGGCTTCCTTGGGAATCTGTATTTAAATGAACTGAACAAACAGGGCAGGGTGCTTTGCACCTGTTCGCATCCAAAAAACTTCTCTAAAGTGGAATTTCCTTCTCCTTCCTTCCAAACAGGGTCAGAATTGCTGTTGAGGAGAAGGACAGAGGCAGGGCAAGAGGATGCTGTGTATGAACAAGGAGCTTCTAGCTCAGTACCCTCAGTGTGAATTCCTTAATTTGAGAGTGGGCTTTCTTACTTACACCTCGAGAGGTTGGAGGCTCTGGGCAAGAAGGTGTTTTGAAGGAAATCCCACAAAAGAGTTGGAAGGAGAGTCTGGTTAGGATAGCTTTCAGTAGGATGCTGGGATTAATTTTCTTCTACGTGTTTTCGAAGAACTCGGGGTGCATATAGTTTCGCTGGCATCACTTTAGTGCACTGCAGAAAAAGAAATATGATTTTAATCTTGTGTATCAGGTTAGAGGTGCCCTTTTTCAAGGATGTCAAGAAATACTGCTCCATTGAAATTGTAAATCAGGCAGTTTCAGTTTTTGCAGATACCAACTGTGCCAAATGGTTGAGCCGTTAAATATTATAACCCTTGTTCATATGCAAGAATACTAAAGGTGACAGGAATTTGGCAAGAATGGTCCAATGGAGAATGTAAAATTTGCAAGGTCTTTTTAGTTGGGGAAGGGGAATTCCATTAGTCTGTTGGTAGAACTTCTCCAGTCTCCTGTTCTCTGTGCAATCTGAGGGCTTCTGGTGATGGGCAGGGGATAGGACAAGAGGAAATGGGCACAAATTTGAATGTAAGAAGTACATGAATGTAAGGATTTTAATGGGTGAGAAGAAGCATAAAGATGTGCTGGTGCTTGAAGGTGGGCTTGGACCCTGCTGTGCTGTTAGAGACAGGACTGGAGAATCTGAGGAATGATGCAGGAAGCGCTGCCCCTGTATCAGCTTTCCCAGGAATAAGGCACGTGCAAGTCAGCCGGCATCATGGGATAACTCAGCATTTTTCTTTTACCATTTTAAACGTCGTTAGGCACCGTGAGGATTTTAATTCTCCATGAACAATCAATATTCATTACCACTGGAGTATCAGACAAATTCTTTCCTTGTCTTTTCTGCCCAGACAAAGCAATTACATTCTGAGGGGAGTGAAAACACGAGAGCGATGATTTAATAAACCAAACAGGGCTTGTTTTTTCTGGTCTTCAATCGTTTCTGAATGTCATCTTTCTGAAGCGAGACCGATCACGCTGGACGTGTTTACACAGCTTCAGTTTGGGACGAGTGAGTCCAAGAGTTCCCTTGCAAGTACCCCTCGAAAGCTCCCAAAAGCCAGAGAGGAAATGGAGCTCAGTCTCGCCCAGTGGAGCCTCAACACAGCTTAAAGGAATAAGGCTTTTGTTTTAAAACTGTATTTTGAAGCGAGGTCTTTAAATCTTAATAAACTGTTTCTTTTTTCATCCAGTTCTGTGGATTTTGGGCTCAGGGAGTCTCTGGGTGCTGGGTGTTCCTGACAGAAGGGAAAGCCCATCGTGCAGTAACAGTCTTACCTGGAGACTGGATGAAAAAAGCAGTTATGTGGAAACTGGTGCTTTATCTGAACCAACAACCCACCTTGTCATCAGGCTTAGCAAACCTATTAGATTAGGAAAAGATAGGTGCAGAGTAGGTTACCTTTTCCTTGGGCTTCTCTTCCAAGAACCTGACTGCCAGGGCTGCTTAAATAATTTGTATAGCGTTTGGCTGCTCTTCCAGTGTTTAGATACCCAGTTCTAATACACTTACAGACTCATCTTTTTGACTAGAAACTTGGCATCTGCATCAAGCATCAGTTTTTGTTCTGGGGAGTATAAAATGTTCTCCTTTGAGCCTGTGCCACACGTGAATTTGGTGGGTGTGATAAGAAAAACGTGCTGGTGTTTTGCATGGCTCTGTTGGCCCAAGGAGGAGTTGCTGCGTGACGGCTCTTGTTGATCAGTGCTGGGGAAGAGCGTGTTGTTTTTCCACATGCTCTAATCTGTGATAACAAAAAAGAACTCCAGATTGTGTTTTTCAAACAGGCTTTTAGGTCTCTCAGTCCTCAGATTTGCCAGTGACTGTTCGCTGTGGTCCATCCATGCAATGGAGTTAATGGGGTTTGTATTCATCTCTAGCCCTTTGTTTTTCCTTAGGCTTATATTTGTGTGGCTTTAGGTCATTTTTATCGTTTCTTGTTTACCACTTTGAGAGCAGAGTGGTGTAGGACAGCACACACCCTATAGATCAAAAATAGAGGGATTGGTGTGTTTGCAATGAGAAGCCATTAAATATAGGTACCTGGATAGAGCGAATTTGGACAGTTTGTGTGGGGCCACGCATTGTTCTCCATCCAATTATTTGAAAACAGGCCTTGCTGGTACCCTGAAGATGACAAGGGCAAGTAGTAAATAAAAATACATTTCATAGAGAGGTCTCAACTGCTTGGCTCCGGGACTGCAAGCAAACAGTATCTATTTCAGTGCTGCTAAGTAAATTCTTATACCTCGAAATAAACTGCCCAGGGCATACTTAGTGCTTTAGGGCAAAGGGAGGGGGGGGATAAATTAGTGGGCATGAGCTGATGAGGCCAGAATGACTGGAGTAATTGAGAGAATGTTATATGGGGGCATTCTGTGATATAATCTATGCGTTTGATACCAGTGTGCCTGGTAAGGAGGCATTGCTCCTCTCCACAGTTCAAATAGGATTCTGAAAAACCCTATTGTAGGTTCAGGGAAAACCATGACACAAATTAAGGTACTGGAAGACGTGGTTTACAATATTTAGATGTATCTCTGTGGGAAACGGATCTGGTGGCAGGAGGACTTTGGTGACTCCTTGGGTGTGCTGGCTGCTGGATGGGGGTGTTGGTGGTTTGGTCCCTGCCAGCCTTGGGTCATGATGGGGAGCAGGCAGATGCCCAGGAGAGCTTCCTCCAGGGGCTCTGTCAGCTCAGAGAGGCTGCTGGAGACCTGCAGCCACCTTCCCTCAGCTGCCCTCTCTGGGAATCAGCCTTTCCTGGCACCCAGGGAAACCCAGAACCCTTGGAGTGGCTGCAGTGGGACAGAGACTGACATGATGGGCTCCCCACAGCAGCTGTCCCCTCCAGATGCTCATCCTCCAGGTATTTTTCTGGTCGTCATGTGATACTTTTATCTTCCTCTTTCCTCATCCTCTGTGGGAGGTGAGGTCTGGAATGAGTTCTGTTCCTTCTTTTCAGTGTCTTTGCCCACAAACACAAATGCAACGTCAGTATCTATGTTGACAATTCATGACTGCACTGTGAAATCTGTCCAGATTAAAATCTTAACCTCTGTCTGACATTTCTGTGTAGATCATTAGTTATCAGCTTAATCTCCTTGTGGTTAATCTTATACTTCCTCCCCTTTCGTTACCTTTCTCTCTTATGGACAGCTCTGCTTTCCCATTTGCTGTCAAATCTACGTCCTTTTTGGTGAAGATTTGCTCTTATTTTGTGTGTCTGGGTTAAGTTTTACAGGTTTTTTCACAGAACATATCTAAAATGCAATCTTCCTTATCGCCACAGAGCTGAATGTGTCAACTTAGCTTTCATTCTTCCGTGCCTTGTTTACTACAACATCCTTCTCTGTGGCCTTGAGAAAAGCAATCTTATCCCGCTCTTATCTCTGCAGAAAGCAAAGGTTATATATTTTGCCTCGTGCTTTGATCATATCGCTCCTCATTTTCAGGACAGGCTTGATAGGTAAAATGAAGAGCTTGTGTTAGACCTACATTTGGAAAAGTTAGATGGGACCTTGTTCTTAAACTATCGCTTTGCATTGAAGGACTCTTGCGTGTCTCTGTTTCTCAGTAGAGCAGACACAAACTTCTGTTTTGGCCTGGTTTTGGACTCTTTTATGGCTTGTCCTGATGCAGCATCTTCTCTCATTCAGCACTAAACTCCTGATCTCTTCTGGTCAGTCCATGCTGCCCATCACAGAGTAACTTGGGGTTGGAAGGAACCTCTGGAGATCATCTTTTGCAACCCCCTGCCAGAGCAGGTCCACCCAGAGCAGGTCCCACAGGAACATGTCCGGGGGAGTTTGAATGTCTCCAGAGAAGGAGCCAGGGCTCTGCCACCCTCACAGCAAAGAAGTTCCTCCTCATGTTTAGGTGGAGCTTCTTATGTCCAAGTTTGTGCCTGTTCCCTCTTGTCCTGTCCCTGAGAAATAAATTGTCCTGCTGAGAAGCTTGTCCCCAGCACTGCACCGATCCAGTCATTGGCTTTTGGAGTGGAGATCTGTGTTTCACTATACAGTATGGATAGGGGCTTTACATCCAGTTACACTTATTTTTAGGACCTTTATGGCTGCCTGGATCCCTGTGATTCTCTTGGCTCTTCAGGGCTGGCGGTGAGTGAGCAGGTTTGTCCAGAGCAGGTTAAAGCGAACAGGGATGTTTGTGAGATGCTATACGTCAGGAAGAGTAATATAGGGTTAAATATTAACCTGAAGCTTTCATGAGGCTCCCAGGTGGCGTGTCAACTGTTGAATGATAAAACCAAATCCTTAGGTTGTAATAAGGATTGATATTTAACAAACCTTAACAACAAAGAAAGAAAAGCACCTGCATGGCTGTGAGCAAAACAATGAGCCAAGCTTGACAGAATTGACTTGAAAAATTCTGATCTTGGTCTAAATTGCAAACCCTCTGCCCTGATGTACAGAATGAAGTACAATGTGAGGTGGCTGATGGCCAAGCTCCTTTAAAATTATCTGCTCCTTACAAATCTCTCTGTTAGGTGCGCTGAACGTTTTTGCCCCTTTTTACAGGGAGACAGATTTCAGGAAGTGCCTGTTTAGCAAATTACCATCAGGAGGACCGAAGCTCAGAACCTTCCAGTGCTCAGGCACCTGAGGGACAGGAGTGGGAGTGGTGGCTTCTTAATCTTCTTGAATTATAAGCCATCAAAAGCACTGACAGTGTTGATTTGCATGGGGACATAGTATTTAGGGATAACTGGGGACTCCAGGTTTTGCCTGAAGGTGTAGCATCATTTTTAGGGCTCATGTCTTAGAGAAAACCAAGGCAGCAAGTGGGGGTTATTTCTGATCCCTCCTGCTGCGTTAAGCTCCCCTGTAATTTTGAACACAAAGTACAAGGATCAGGGGCGATGTGCTTGCCAGGGAAGGGCACAACAGCAGTGTTGTAGGCACTGGGTGAAGTATTTACAGCTCCTCATCGCTATCCTTGGGTGCACTTTGTGACACTTGTTCTGCCTTTAACAGTGCTGCTGTGTTTTCACATCACACCCCATGTTTTGGTATTTTGAGCTTGATTACCGACGGTTTAGCCAGAGTTCTGAGAGTTGTTTTTACCTGCTTGGGGAATCAGCTGGATTGACAGGCACTGGGAGAACAGAAACAGACCTGGTCTTGTGTTTTGAATTTTTTTTTTATTATTTTGATTTTTTTATTATTTTGAATTTTTTATTTATTTTCTCAGCTTTGTCCCCAAGCTGTCGTCAGAGAAAGGTGCTTTGAGCTCTAAGTTCCTTTCATAAGGAGCTTCCTGCCGTGGTGTAAGGACCACGTGCATGGCTTAAAATGCACGAAAGGGAGATGTTCCTTTGATCTTTATTCCATCTGGGCAGTTCTAGACATACCTGGGTGGGAGGCATCCACTTCTCCATGTCAATAGTTGGGGTGACAGAGGAAAGCAGGAGTGAAAAACTTCCAGGGAGAGAAACAGAAAGGTCTAGAAGACATGGGAAATGAGAGCCTGTCCTGGAGGTTTATTGGGAAGAGGTAAGGGATGTTCATCACTGAGGTTTGTAGCCCGAAGAAGGTCCTATTCCCAAAAATAAGAGGTGGTAGTTGGGTCATCTTCCTGACTCCAGCCAGAGAGGGAGTCACGTGGGGCTTTGTGCTCCTGTGCACGGGAACTGTGTCGTGTTCTTGGTGGGGTGGCTGGAGGAGCTCATCTGCCAAGGTTATAACTTCTCCATGAGAAAAAAAGTGACCAAAGGCGTCGTGGATCCATTGCAGTTGAAGGCTTCTTCCAGGCTTCGTCATATTAAGATGACTTCTGTAAAAATATATGTTATTAGATTACATAAATGAAACTGTGGGTGTGTATAGATACGTATCCGTAGATGTTTGAGTTCATCTTGTTGTTTTCTATATTCCCTGGCATAATTTGCATATGAGTAAATGTCTCTGTTTCCAGAGAAACACTCTCCCAGCAGTTGTAGTGTGGAATAGATTACCCCACAGTCGAGGCAGCAGAAGGTTGGCACGGAAGAGGCTGCCTTTCTAGAGACATCTCCCTTTATCCTCTCTTTTCCTCTATCAACAACGGAGCCCAACCTTTTCCCCCCGTATCTCCATTCCACACCTCCTGTCACAGACCTCCCTTCCCTCCATTATCGCCACTGGAGGAGGTGGCACGTGGCTCCAAACCCTTTTATCTTTTCTAAACTCACGTTTGCTGATCCCACCAGGTCCAGGCGATGGTACCAGCATCTCCGTTGGTTTCTTCTTGGCTGGGATGAAGCTTCTCGCGGGAAGCAGCTGAATACACGGGGTTTGCAAATGGAATCTTTGAGATGTTCCCCGTAGCTCCAAAGAAGCACGTAACTTGTGAAGGGGTTGGGAGGCAAAACAAGTTTGTTATTTGTTGGGTTTTTTTTTTTTTTCCTTATCCTTGCTGATAGATGAGATAAGGGTTGAAACGTTGTCCTGAGAAATGTCAATGGGAAGAGTTTCCTTTACGTTTTAGCAACAGTGTGTTGTTTTTGGAAGTCACTGTCTATGGGAAGGGAGGCACCTGCAGTTAATTTTATCTGTTCCTGTGTAAATACGGACCTCCTAACGTTCCCAACTCGCAGTTCAGTGGGGTCGTGGCATTATGTACCGCGATATCTTATTTTATAAATAACACTTTAATTTTAGTGCTGATTGTAAAAACCTTGAATTTAGTTGGCTCTTCCTCCTTCCCGCATGGGTGCTAAGTCCTGCATTTGGATCACAGTGTCCAGGTCCATGCTCTGGGGGGATGGTTGTTCCTTGGGAGTCTTTGGCGCTGGGGAAAAGGGAGGGATAAATGTCAGAGCAGCGTGAATAAGGGACATAAGATGTTCCAGCAAACCCTGTGATATTTCCTGAATTTTGCTTGATAAGTACAGCCAGGGTCAGGCATTGCTGGTGGGGTTTTTGAGAAGCGTGTTGACCTCTGATTGTTTTTTTTTTATTATTTTTATTCTCTTCTAGTTTCTCCATTTATTTTGTAGATTCAGGAAGGTCTGGGAGAGCTACTGTCCTTGTGCTCTTTACAGTCCAGGGGACCTTCCCAGGCACCGTGATGCCCTGGGAGCAGGTTGCCCTGGGCACCCCCAGAATTGGTGGGGTTCAGGGGTTAGATTTCTGTCTTTTTGGTCTGGGTGACGTGAAGAAATAATTGAAGGACATAAGCCCCAGTGCAGAGGGGTTGGCAGTGCACTGGTTTTCTTGCAGCAACCTTTTGCCAACCCACTCCACGGTGGAGTTTTAGATTTATGCTGGAGTCTTCAGTGTACACAGTTACTGTTTCAGGGGTAAAAATGATGTTTTAGAACTCTGTAATGAATGCTATTTAATGACTTAGTGAATCTGGAGTCTTCTTGAGAGGAAGATAATGAGTTAATCTTGAGGAAAAGCGATCCAGTAAGAAATGCTAGGTATGTATACCATGACTTAATATGGAATTCTATAGGGAGGTAAGATTCATCTGGATTTCAATGGCAGTGATGCCGCTCGGCACTTGCAGAAATTGAGGAAACGAGCACAAACTGTGTAGTGCTAAATTAAGATCACACGCTTGTGACACACACACTCCCAGCCGTGGGGGCCATTAGTCCTCGGGTTTCCTTTTTTTTTTTTTTTTACCTCCTTATTGGTTTTGGTTTTGTTTAGAACCACAAGAACCCATTTCTGCACAGGTCATTATCGCGACTGTACAGTTAGGAAATTTAAATTACAGTCCCCACTGCAGCTGTAACTCAAGTAAGATTTTTTTTTTGTGTGTGTGTGTGCAGGGCTAGTGGTGGGTAAATTTATACGACAGATATTGCAGCCATTTACAGTAAGGGGGGGGGGGGGGGGGAGCGGGGGGGGGGGGGGGGGGGGGGGGGGGGGAAACCACCCTGGGGAAAGGCAGAGCCCTCTGATACTGTTTCTGTGGGGCTCTGGCTTTGAATTGGACGTGTGTGTACATCATATAAGGTGACACGAAGCCCAGCTCTGGCACCAGGCGATGCCTGTGGCAGCCAAAACAAGCCCTTTTCAGCTGTGTCAGGGCCGGCTCCGCGTTTGGCTTCCTCCTGGCCCCCTCTTCCCCCCCCTTATAAATACGCCTGGAGAGCCAAACGCTCGCCGTGAGGGGAAAAAAAAAAACCCAAACAAAACAAACAAACCCAACCAAACCAAAAACCCAAAGCCAGTTGAATGGCATTAAGGCGAATGGGTTTGACGGGGCGGTGGGGGGGGGAAGGGGGGGTTGGGGAGCCCTGTTTTTGGCATCTGGCAAGGGGTTAAGGGGTGTTTGCCCTGTGCGATAGCGGAGGGTTGGATGCCTCCCTGCGCAAAGGCATTGGCTGGGGATGAGGGCGGTTCTCCTGCCACAGTTGTTTTCTGTCCTGGACTTGGTTGGATCTGGAGCCTCCTAATTGCCTCCTCTCGAATCAAAACACAGCTCCCATGATCCACCAAAAAGAACCCCACAGCCCAAGGCGAGTTTGCTCCTTGCTGATCCGGTGGCCAAGGGACAGGGTTGGTGGCCCCAGCCAACCGTCAGGACCCGTGGTGGCCCCGGCTGCCTCTGCTGACCCCCCTTCACATGGAGGGGGGACCTTCTTGCAGGGTCAAGATCGACTCGATTCATGAGAGATTGGTCCTAAACCCACGTGGGACTTTCTGTCCCTGCACAGTGTATTTTGCAGCATCTTGTTCATACACACGGTTTAGAATTTCTTCTTAATTAACTTAATTTATCGTACCCAAACCACCACTCGTTTGAAACTCAGTTCCAGCTCTCCCAGGACACTGCTATTCAAACTCACCCAGAGGCTCCTAAAGGCAGCAAAACTTACCCTGGGTGATTTTTCTTATTTTTATTCTGTCTTTTTCTGACCGTTCCCCGCTGTTGTTTTTTTAGCAGAAAGGAAGAATCGAGATCTAACACAAATGGGTTTAATCATACTTAAGTATCCATCCAGACAAACCCTGTTTATTACCTGAACAGCTTAATGCTTAATTGACTTGCCTGATAAATATGGATCTCCTGGTTACCTGTGTTGGCTCAGGAGTGTGTTTATGGTATCAGGGTGTTTTGTTTCCACCTGAAGCACAGGGATGTGGCGAAACGGCAGGGAGCAGAGATAGAAATTCCTTTGCGCTGACTCTGCTGCCTTTTGTCCCCCCCAGCTGGGCCTCCGCAGCATGAAGAAATGTCAGTTTGAATCTATAATCAGCAAGGTTTGTAAAATGCATTGTTTCTCTGAGTCTTTGGAGCCACTCTAGCTACCTGGTTAAATATTTATTCGCCCCTGGAACAACAGGTTTGAACCTCCGCGTCGGCTCTGTTTCTCCCCCATCCAGGGCAGATTAGTTAAGCCCGATGTTGTTTGCCATCTCGGGGACAGGGGTTTTAAAAGTCTCCTTCTTAAAGATCCAATTAAGAGGTTTTGTGGCTGCCATGAACAGCTTTGCTCTGGTGCTGAAGCACTTTTTCCCGTGGCAGCTTTTATGGTACAGCGTGGTGGCTTCTGCCCCTGCCCCGGAATAGCTGTTCCCCCCTCTCTAACCAGGATTTATGAAGTTCCCTTTTGAGTTTCTCCTCTTTAGTGAGGAATTAAGAGAGTTGATTTTTTTTTTTTTTCCCCATGCTGAGAGGAAGGCACCACGTTCTCGGGGCTTTCACACACCCTCTGCCTCCTCAGTTTTTACCAGACCCTGCCCCAGCTCCCCAAAGTGGGATCTCATTGCAAAGAGGGGAATCTACAGGGGCCAGTGACAATTATTGGGGTCCGCAAACCTCAATGAGGTGCACTTGGTCAGCACAAACCTCTTCAGTGTTGTCTTGCAGGGAAAGCTTAAAGTGTCAGCAAAAAAAAACAAAAAGAAACCCCCCAAAATCCTACATCTGAGCCATCCGGAGTCACAGAACCCAGATGCTGTAGTAATAGTTTTAAGGAGCCGTTATAGAAGAGGTTTCTACATGACTTTCAGGTGCTTTCTAGCATTGCACACATTGACAATGTCATCGAACCAGAGAAGGGTTAGAGTTGGAAGGGACCTTCGAGATCATCGAGTTCCAACCCCCCTGCCCTGGGCAGGGACACCTCCCAGCCTGGGTAAGGACATCTCTTCAGGATCTTGTGTAATGAGGATTTGCACAAAAAAGAAATTGTCAATTTCTGGTCTCGAGTGCTTAATGGGAAAACCAAAAGATGTTGCCTTGGCTGCTTTGCTTTCATCAAGCTGTCTTTTTAGACATCAAAAGCTCATAGAACAGGAAAAAGAGAAACATTAAGAACAGTTTAAAAATAGTTTCTTTGTCTCTTCTCTAAAGGAAAACCTTTAGAGTTGAGAATTTCAACAGTTTCTGCCCTGTGAATGTTGGCAGCTGAGTTCAAAACGTGTAAATAAGCGTAGGGCTTTGAAGATTAGTTTCCATAACAAATTAAAAAAAAAATACCGTATGGCTTAATGTGAAATAAGTGCTGTGTCACTGGGGGTTTTGCATGAGGACCAGCTTTTCCAAATTACCCGTCTGCTCCCCTGACGCCTTGAGAAACAAAGGGTGTCTTTTGAATATTCTAAACCTTGTAGTTCTTCAGCAGGAAACAGACCTGGGAAAATACCCCTTTGGAGGAAGCGAAGATATTTGCACAAACCCTTCCGAGGTGCCTTCACCAAAGGAGTTTATTCCCAGCTGGGTCTAACCCCCTTCAGGGAGGCGTTTGCCGCGAGCGATGGTACCACCAGGCGTAGGAATCCTGGCAAGGCATCGGTGTGTTGGTGCTCACGTAGGAATATTGGGAGGTGTGAAAGAAATAGCTCAGACTCCCCCCTCGCCCCCATAAACCTTGATATTTTCAACTGGACTTACTAAGTCTAGTGTTTTGGACTAAATTCTGGAATCTTCTATCTTGGGTTTTTCCCTGGCCAGCGTTTCTAATAAACAGCAGCCATGACATCTCTGGCTCAGACTCTGTTCACTGAGGGTGCTTCAGCAGGACGTCGGAAGCTGTTCAGATGTGCCCTCAGACAAACCCCTCCTGTTTGGTGAGAAGAAGGTGATTTCTTAATCTGCGTCTGGGCGAGTCACGGCTGTAGCCTGAAGGTTGTTTGTCACCGTCAATAAATTCAGGCCTGTGTCCCTGTCCCTCACATAAAGTCCTTCCTCCTGCTGTTGAAATGGCTGCGTCAAAGCCCAACCTGGCTTTGCACCTTCCTCTTCTGGTGGTGATTCCAGTTTTCTTCTATCTTTTTTGACTTGAAGTTCTGTGGCGTGTTCTGGATTAAGCAGTTGGACTTAATTGGTTCATCCTCGTTGGAATAGTTAAGACAGAGCCGTGAAGGGGCAAGAGGGTCAGGACTGTCCTTCCCCAGGAGCTCAGCATCAGCCACGTAGCTCTGAGCTCTGCTTGGTTTCTCTTTCAAAGCCCAAACCGCTCATTAAAACTATTGTGAGGCACTAAGTAATGCGTAATTAAAAAGTAAACCATAAAAACCTCAAGCAATAACACTTGTGGGTGCCTTTCTTTTTGGTCTTGCTGGGAGAGTCACCCAGGAGGTCCTGGGCTGGAGGCTTCCTCCAGGGAAACCAGTGACAGATAGGAAGCAAATCCTGATAAAGCTGAAGGGTTATGCAAAAGTATCGTTGGACATGAGTTATCTGCATCGTTACTGTGGGAACCTCAGCTTCTTAAACCAAGAAATGAGAATCTTTGGGCTGAAACTGGCTGTCCCGGGCTGGGAAGCACTTGCTGTAGAGTCTCATCACTTCTGGGCTTCAGAAATAACATTGGGGTTATTTTTCCTTTACAAGGCTCTCCCAGGAGCCTTGTAGCACCGGACCCAGAGAAGAGGAAAACTTCATTTTCTCTTTTTGAAGATGAACATTAACAAATTGTGAGAGTGAAGGATAACACTCTTCAAAAATGTTATTAAAATTTGGAATTTACACTGAAAAGGGGAGGTGAGGCAGACTTCTGTGCTTCATAGATGCCTCTTTGAAAGGAAGGTTGCCAAACCAAGCGGGGTGAGGTGTCGTGGCTCTGTCCTGCATCACCGGGTTGTCCTGTGACATTCAGTTGCCTTTTGCCTTTTCTCTTCCCAGTTTGTCCAGCTGCCTGCAAGTCCCAAGGCTGCACCTCCGATGGTCAGTGCTGTCACAGCGAGTGTCTCGGGGACTGCACGGAGCCCAACAACCCTGAGAAGTGCGTGGCTTGTCGCAACTTCTACCTGGAGGGGAAATGCGTGGACACTTGCCCCCCGGGTTACTACCGCTTTGAGGGGTGGCGTTGTGTCACCTTCAGCTTCTGCCAGGAACTGCACAACAAATGCAAAAACGCCAGGGAGTCGGGGTGTCACGTCATCCACAACAACGAGTGTGTTCACGAGTGCCCCTCGGGGTACATCATGAATTCCAGCAAGTAAGTACCAGCATCTGCAGGGCAGGAATCCAGGCTGTCAGTTTTTATGCTCTGCTTTGCTCTTGCTTGGGCAACGGGTTTGTGTTCACTGTCAAGCCCAAGAAAAGTTTCCAGCCTTGGAGTGGCCGTGACAGTTACCTGGTTTGCTTTAACATGATTTGCAAAGTAATACCTTGCTAATTCAAGCCATTAAAAAGAGGACAGGTCTACCTGCCGTGTGCAGGTAGATTGTTCTTCCCTAGGCTTCCCTTGTTTTCCTCTCTAGTTTGGAAAAAGTGGGGAAGGGAGATCGAGGGAGAGGACAAGAGGATCATCCTCAAGCTGGAAGGGTCTTTGCAATTGAGTGGGACAAAGTAGGGTCTTTCTGTAATTGAGGGAGATGGGCAATGGAGAGGTTTGAGTAGCCCTGCTTCCCATCTCCTCCAAAGCAGACCTCGGGCTCGAAAGCCTTGCTGTTAAGCAGAATAGGCAAAAGTCACATCTAATGAAAAAAGCATAGTGTATTTTGAGTGGATCGTTCTCAGAATATCTGTTCCTTGTCCCTGTAATTACTTTCATTGAGCAGGTTCAAGCTGTACCAGACATAAATGGACTATGTAACAAACAAGCATGAATCAAAGCAGGGAACAGCCATTCTGTCTATTCCCAGGGTTTTTCAACAAAGGAGTTAAATAATTTATGTTGCTGAGCTGTTTATCACTGAAAACTTTGTTGTTTGTCCCACAATAACATTATATATTGTGATGAGTCAGATTTCCTATGAATATTGGTAACTTTGTACTCGCGTGTATTTGCTCCTGCCGTAATAATTTCAGGGAATTCACTCATAAGGGGACTTTTTATTCCATTTCCTGTTTTGCTTTTCGAAAGAATGAACGAGCAGCCCCCGAAGCTGGTGTGCTGTTTGTGTAACAGCCACCAAGGCTGGTCCCAGGCTGCTGTCAGTGGGACCTCATGACGTTACTCCATGCTTTTCCTAGAGCATTTATTTCTCTGAACGAGTTGGGAACACATTCTTGTGGTGGTGTGACCAGGTCAAGCAATCGTCTTGCTGCCATTTAAGAAGTATTTCCCGAGAGCACAAAGCACGTGCTTGCTTGTCTTTTTTTTTTTTGAAAAACAACTTTATGTCCAGTCCTTAATCAGAGGGTTCCCAGACGAACGGCCAGCTCTCTGCTCATTAATTACATGTTTTGTTAATGATCTTGGGATGGAGACTGTTGCTCAATCTTGAAACCCCTGGTGTGTGTAGCACCGAGCAGCATCGTAGTGGAGGGGCTGTTCAAAAGAGTCAAAAACCTCTTCATTCTGGTTTCTGTTATATAGGAAGGGCCAGAATGATTAGCATTGGAAATTAGCGTGGAAATGACAATTTAAAGAATTATCAGTAGTTATTTGGAGTTCCTAAGAGCCACTTGGTCTTAAGCCCCCCATTCACTGCATGTGAGTCCCCTGCCATATGGTGAATTGGTTGCTGTGCTGGTGAGAGCTGGTGGGGACACCCCAGGTGACATCCCAGCCAAGCATCCCCTCTGCATCCCCGACTCTCTCTTCTTTTCCAGCTTGCACTGTACGCCCTGCGCCGGGCCCTGTCCCAAGGTTTGTGACTACGGGAAGGAGAAGACCATCGACTCGGTGACATCGGCCCAGGAGCTCCGAGGCTGCACAGTTGTTAATGGCAGCTTAGTTATAAATATCCGTGGAGGAAGTAAGTCCTGCAGCAGTTCAGGGGTAGGGAGCACCCGGTGTCAGCTCAGTGAATGTGACACCATCCCTGACCTGGGACGCTTCTGTTTTGCTGTGACCACTCTGAATCCTGGAGTGATTCAGAAAAATAACCACAAAGCAAAGGCTCTTGTGATGTTCTTGGGGGTTTTTTGCTTGCTGTTTTCTGTAAGTTCTTAGGAATGGATGTGAAGCACTTCTATTTAATATATTTGGGCTCTCATACCAGTGAATTTTCTCTGTAATGCCAGAAAACTGAAAGCAGTGTTTTCCTCTCCACAGACAACATAGCAGCGGAGCTAGAAGCGAATCTTGGCTTGATAGAAGAAATCTCAGGTTACCTCAAAATTCGCCGGTCTTATGCCTTGGTTTCTCTTTCTTTTTTTCGTAAACTACATCTGATTAGAGGAGAAACACTAGAAGCTGGGTGAGTTCTTTCAAAAGGTGCTTTATTGTAGTGCTGTGAAGTGTAAGGAGTGCCAGTGCTATCAGGGTGATCCGTATTGGCAAACAATCCCTAAGTTATTTTCAAATGCTCCGCTGCCTATGGCTTTGGTCTACCAGGGGAGGCAGTTTGCATTCATTTTCCTTTGGTGGCTGGATTAGTGCATGAGAAAGAAAGAGTTTTCAGTGGATTGTCCCCCCGATTTCAGTGGATTGCCCCCCAAATGCACATTTCATTCTCTGCTTTCAGGAATTACTCATTTTACGCCTTGGATAACCAGAATCTTCGCCAGCTCTGGGACTGGAGTAAACACAACCTCACCATTGCACGAGGCAAACTCTTCTTCCATTACAATCCCAAACTGTGTTTGTCAGAAATCCACAAGATGGAGGAGATCTCTGGGACTAAGGGGCGCCAGGAACGGAACGACATAGCCCTGAAGACGAACGGTGATCAAGCCTCATGTAAGAAAGTCTCAGGATGCAGCAAGACTTGCATCGTTTTCCTCTCCTTCTGCCTTGCTGCCCTCATACTCTCATTTCTCTCAGCCCAAGATGTTTTTCCAGGGACTGTCCTTGTCCTTTGGGTAAAGCTCCTGGCGTGTGACTTGCCACTTGCTTGTGTCCTGCAGTGACACTGTCAACATGCCATGAGTAAAAGTACTTCTGGGTTCTCCATCTGGCCAGAAGCCTGCTCTGCCAACTTTGGTCTTCAGAAGTTTGCTCTGTGTGTGCTCAGCTCTGAGTTTTTCAGGGCTGAGCAGATTGTTGTGCCTTTTTGAAGAGTTTAGCACGAGGTAACCTCAGCCCGGCCTGGGACTTTGTGTTACTGCCGAGTACCTGATTAATAGTCATAATCTTCTTTTCCCATGTCATGAGGTGACAGTGTGCACAGAGAATAAACATGGGAGAGAAACAGGATTTCCCCCCATCTCTGGAGCCATGCGAGCCAGTTGCCATGACAACAGGCAGAGAAATTTTCCCAACAATTTCTCTTATGCTTCTCAGAGGTTTTTAAGCTAACAGCTTTCTTCAAAAACAACGATAAGGCAACGCCTGTGTCAGCATGACTGAGGAACAAACACACAGTGTTGCTTTGTGCCCTAACTAGAGCCGTGCTATGCAAGATGGGAGTTTTGCAGGCACTGATTTTGGCAGCCACGCTGCCATAAGCACATCCCTTCTGCATCCCCCTGCACTCTGTTTGTTCCCATTCTGTGTCACACACTGTCCCCTTCCTCTCTTTGTGCTGGTAAAGCTCTTACAGGGCCACATGCTGAACCAGACTGTTGAAGTGGGCATAATATAGGGTGAAAAATAACAAGCCATTTCTGCTTTCTTGCTCTTGGGTTGTGTCATCGCTCTGCTCTGATTTATTGTCTACCCCCCCTTCAAAGTTCTACGTGCAGGGACAGGAGCGCATGTGGGTTGACACATTAGACTCTTAAGCAGGTATCGCCGCCAATATTTTCAGCATTAATCAAACTACTATTTCTGACCCTTGCATTTCAGTTCCTTGCTCTTTTCAGCGCTCTCAGCGTGGGTTAGATCCTCCTGTGGCTGTGCTGTTCCTCGGTGACAGCGCTGCCTGAGCAGCTCCTTCCCCAGTCATGTCCTTCTTGTGCCGGTGCAGCCATTTGTGACCAGACTTAGAAAGTGAAGATTTTTGCAGCTGAAGCAGTTTCCTGATTTGGTTTGCCACACATCAACACGTGTGGCCACGCCAGCTCCGGGGGGGGAGAAGGGAACATAACGACTGCCTCCCTAAAAACTGGCAGTGCCATGGAAAGAACAGCCTAGAGCCGTCCCCCGGGGGTGTCACAGGGGTAAGGAGCTACAAGCAATTAGCAGCCCGTAAAGGTCATCTCTTCCCGTGAGACACATTTGTGGATGAGACTGGAATTGGGGTTGTTCAAACCCAGCTCTGTCGCAGGGTTGTGTGTGGCTCCCAGGCTGGTTGGTTTGTTTAAAGGCAGCGGGAGGAGACGGTTTCATTTCTCTTTGCCAGCTTTAACTCCGCTCTGAGCTGCTTCTGTGCCACCCCCCCGGCCTCAAACCACATGTTGCCAGTCAGCGTGTTTGGCTTTTTGTTTGTTTTTACATTTCAAGTCTAGTTTTCACATGGACAGCATCCTGTTTACCAAAAAAAAAATAGAGAAAAAAATATTATTTTTTTAAAAAAAAAAAGGCCTTGTTTGTCCTGGATGTTGTGCCAGTGAGATGAATGTTCTTCCTCCCTTGTGCAGCTACTGCAGGGATGGCAAATCCAACCAGAGCTCCACAGTTTGTCCTTCTTGGGCTGCTTGGATGTAACGTGTGCCTTGAGCCTCAAATCTCCACCCTCCTGTGACTGTTTGTTGTACGTCCCTCCTGTTTGCAAAGGGACTGGCTACCCCCGGGCCGGGCTGGGAGCCCACGCGCTGTGAAGGCAGAGGCAACACAGAAGCTGTGCAAACCATGCCGTGGTGTTCAGCTTTGGAGATCACAATGAATTTTAAAATACGTTGCCTCTAGTTTTTCCACTTATTGGAATTTAGTTCAACTCTTCTACATGCTCACTTTCCTAAAATCAGTGAAAACTTTAAGCTGGCAGGAACCTTAGGAGGCTCCAATGCCTCATTTTGGGGGAATAGTGTCTAGATGGGTTTTAATGAGCAGCTCTTCTCAATGCCAACATTCTCATATTTATCTGTGGAGAAAATAAACTTCTACGGTAATTAAAAATAGAAACCTTCTTTTTTTTAGCATTAACAAAATTATTGTCGCTTCTCCTTTGTTACAGGTGAAAATGAATTGCTGAAATTTTCTTCCATCAGAACATCTCACGACAAGATCCTGTTGAAGTGGGAGCCTTACTGGCCTCCTGACTTCCGTGATCTCCTGGGGTTTATGCTTTTTTACAAAGAAGCGTAAGTGATCCACCATTTGGTTACAAAACACGAGCCACGCGGGGCTTCCACAAACAGCAGTTGGCCTTGAAGAGTCGATAGTAGACGTGTTGTGGGCACAGCTCTTTAGTCTCTGTGACTGCCTGGCTCCTACACTGAAGTTTCCAACACTACCCTTTTATAAAAGGGACTTACCTGAGTTGTGTACAGTCAAAATTCCTCATTTAAGAGCAATCCAAACATCAGTCATTCCAACTATTCTAGACTCACATACTCTAACCATGGAGTTTATCATCTCCCTGCTATCTCCATGGAATGTTGAGGTATTTATTCCCTCTGAGCTGGGAAACGTTCTTTTAGAATCAAAATTACCAAGTTGATTTTCGTAAAGCTGAAAATACTTAGCCTGGATTTAGCTTCTGGGATCATCTGTGGTGCTCTTCGGAGCCTGGGTTGCAAAGCTCCCTCTGCTTCATTTTTTGGAATATGTACAATGAGATACTTGAACTTTCTCCAAAGGGTAGAGGTTCCTAACTTCCAGTGATGTCTTTAGAAATGTTGGGTTTGAAAGCTTGAATTAGGATTCTGTTAATTTGGGGCTTTGGGTTGTTTTTTTCTCTAAAGGCCATACCAAAATGTGACGGAGTTTGATGGCCAAGACGCTTGTGGGTCAAATAGCTGGACGGTTGTGGATGTTGACCCACCTCCGCGGTCAAATGAGCCCAAAGCCCAGGCCCAGCCAGGGTGGCTGCTGAGGGGCTTGAAGCCATGGACGCAGTACGCCGTGTTTGTCAAAACTCTGGTCACCTTCTCAGATGAACGAAGAACCTATGGGGCAAAGAGTGAAATCATCTACGTCCAGACCAACGCTACCGGTCAGTGTCATTAAATTAATGTTGCCTTTTGAGTGAAAAAGAGAAATAGACCTAAATAGTCCTCTGCCTGGGAGTCATGATGGTCCCACATCCATGAAACTTCCCACTGCTGTGGTTGCTCTGCTTCGGTGTCCTTCCAAAAAGCATCTTTCCTAAGCAAAGTGTGTTTCCCTGCGTGGGGAGATGGTACCAACGTGCACTTCTTCCACCAGGTGTGTGTTGGCCGCGTGTAAGAGCGTGTGTGCCCACTGGTGTCTGCTGCTGCTGGGCTGCTGGGTGGCAGCAGACCCCCCGTGAAGAACATTTATTCCCATGGAAATGGAAACTTCCCTGTGTTTGTCCCTGGTTGTGTCAAGCTCTGGCAGGGCAGTGGAAGTGACCTCTGTCTCTTTTCCCACCCACGCAGTTCCCTCAGTCCCGTTAGATCCGATATCTGTTTCCAACTCTTCATCCCAAATCATCCTGAAGTGGAAACCACCCTCGGAGCCCAACGGGAACATCACGCACTACCTGGTGTACTGGCAGCAGCAGGCAGAAGATAGTGAGCTCTATGAACTTGATTACTGCCTAAAAGGTGAGGGTGTGTTCCTCTCTCTGTGTGCCTTCTTTCAGGCTTTCTCAGAATTGTCTGGAGATGTTCCACACGCTTTGGAGATGCTCTGGGTGTCTAATTTTGCTGTTTTCAGGGTTTGTTCAAGAACCAGGCTGAGATGCAGCTGCATTCTCCCACTGTTCAGTTCCATTATACATTAGGTGCTATTGCCAAGTTATGTGCAAAAGCTCTCCAAAACCATTTATTTCACAAAGTAATCAGATATTTTTTTCCTTTGGGGATCTCCCTTCTGCACTTGTTCCTTTTAAACTGAGGAATAAGCTTAATAACAGCTGTGGAGATAGTAAGGGAAAACATTTCAGCTTCTGGAGATTGGGGGCCAAGTTAATTTTTGAAGGCATCCTCTGCCTGTTCTGGAATTCTTTCAGGATACAGCGTTTCCCTGAGGACTCCCAGAGTCTTACCTTCTCCCCGGTGCTACCTGAGCTGAGGTAAGGGGGGTTAGAACTCTCTGACTCCCCAGCATCTGAGTTTCAGTTCAAAAATAGCACAATTTTGAATCAAAGGCCTGTCATAGGAGAGGGAAAGTTGCCTGGCCCCGGATACGACAGCTTGGGATGCCCAAATGTGCTGTGAATCTTGCATATGCACCTTTTGGCTCTTTGTAGGATCAAACATCTGCTTCTGCCGTGCTGAGCATGAGTGATCCTGGAATTGTTTTGTCCACAGGATTAAAGCTGCCCTCCAGGACGTGGTCTCCTCCTTTTGAATCCGAGGACCCTCAAAAGTACAATCAAAGTGAAAACGAGGATGTCAGTGGGGAATGTTGTTCCTGCCCTAAAACAGACTCTCAGATACAGAAGGAGCTGGAAGAGTCTGCTTTCCGCAAGACCTTTGAGAACTATCTTCACAATGAGGTTTTTGTCCCCAGGTACAGAATATCAAACAATATTTATTTCCCAGGTGGTCAGGGGTAGGGAAATAGAATTGATTATTAAACAAAAATTTGGGGCTGGACGTGGCCATATTGTCTCTCAGGGGCTTCCATGGGACCATCCAGTCCAGCTGGGTGTGTGTGGTGGAGACTGGGGAGAGCTGAGCACCCACCACTGCTCTCACTGCAGATTTGGGAGGTTCTGCTCTTATTTCCTGTCGGTGAATTCTCCTCGGCTGGAGAATAAAGCGAGAATCCTTAGCAAATAGCTAAAAGCCTGCAGCTCATTTAAACTTGTATGGTGCCAAAAATAGCTTTTTTTTTTTTTTCCCTGTCCTCAAATTTTGTGGTCTAGCTTTTCATCCAGTTGCAAAGAAAGGAAAAGAAAAAGGGAAGTTTACCATGCCACAGCCTTGTCCTTCAGTGTGGTATTTGCGGTCTCCCTTGCACTTAGTCTGGGAAATACCTCCAATACCATGAGGAATGTGACTGCTGTGGGTGGTAAAGGTCCTGTTTTGAATGGCACACACAGTGTCACATTAAGTGGTGTTGAATGTCTTCACACTTCATATGCAACTCACAGAGGAAGCTCTGGGAATCAGGTTGGAGTCCGTAATGATTTACCCTCCTCTCCGTTGTGCGTTTTGTGCTCTAAATTTATTCTCCGCTTACCACCCTTAGCTCATAAACCTTTATTTCCAGCTGCTTGACAAAAGCTGTGGTTCTGCACTGAACATCTGTAACCACTGAGTGTGTGAGGAGACGGTGTCTCTTCTCTGTGAGTCTGGTCTTGTGCCTGCAGTTGTCACCTGGAAGCTTGTGCAGAGTCTCTCCTTGGGCTGTTTCTTCGCCATTAGCGCTGACCCGAAGGACAGGTTTCGCTGTGCAAAATGATGCCAGGACACAACAACAAAGGCCATGTACAAAAGCCAAACTCCTCTTGATGTAGGCAGGCAATTCTGACAATCTGATTTCTTTTTTTTTTCCTTTTCTTTTTTTTTTCTTTTCTCCTCAATTCCCTTGTGCAGCCAGCCCAGGATGCTTCTCAGGCCCAGTTTCTGGGGTATGTATTTTAGGAAGAAACCAATCACCAGGATGTGCCACCTTGTCAGCCTGCTAAGGAGGAAACCTCCACTCCCCCTGGGCTAATTAATCCTTATAAAACAAGCCCCTTTTGCTGTTTTAAGTCAGCAGCAGGTACCTTCCTGCTGGTGTGTGTCCTGCCTGTCTTTCCTGGCAGGCTCCAGGCTGTGACAACGGAAATTAGAATTAGTTTTCCTGTGATTCCGATGCCTCTTGGCTGCTCGCGGGGCAGACTGTCTAGAGCCTGGCAGCTGAAGATGGAAGTGGCCTCTTCAAGTGCTTTTTGTGTAGCTCCTGGTGGTTTATTGACCTCTCTGGAGTTAAGAAGCCTTCTGCCAGCCACAGCATTCCCCACAGCTGGGAATATGAGGGAATATGAGATGGTGAGGGTGCAGGAGACAGAGCAGATGAGAAGTTACTCCCCCTATGTCTTGTCTCCTTGTTTTTCTCCTCCTGTCCTGGTCCCAGCTTTCTGACCCCTGTACGGTGCCCAGGGTCCGGGTCTCATCTCCCCTGACTTGCTGAGAACCCCTCTGGAGATCCCAGAAGCTGTTCCTTCCCCATCCACATGGTGGATTGCTCTGGGAGATACCATGACTGGTCCTGTGGGTTAATTAGCTCTGGTGCTGGCAAGGCAAACGAAGTTTCTAAATGCTTCTTGCCATGCCCACCTTCCAGCTGGAGCTCCTGGGTATCCACGCATCCCATGCTTTCTACCCTCCCTTTGTAGCTGAACAAGGTGGCCATCGGAAGCTGATGCTTTGTTTCTTCTTTCCTGTGTTATTTGCTCTTACATTGGATCACGTTTTGCACAGATTGGAGCAAATGGGTGATTCTACACCAGAACAAGCTGCCCAAGGAGGTTGTTGGAATCTCCATCCTTGGAGATACCCAAAACCTGCCCAGCCATGGTCTGAGCAGCCTGCTCTGGCTGCCCCGGCTTTGGGCAGGGGGTGGATTAGACAATCTCCAGAGGTGCATTCCAGCCTCAGTCGCTCCATGATTCTGTGGAAAGCATGGAAAGATTTCCAAAAAAAATCCTGAGAGGCAGAGGGAAACTAAGCAGCTGCTACTGAGGATGTAATTTCATGTGTGCTCTCCACCATCACTACTGCAGGAGCAGTGTCCTCACCCGTTTCTCTGTCTCCATCCTCTCTGTCTTTACAAATATTTGTGGGTTACAGAGTAAACCACATTAAAAGTGACTTTTTCTTTTTTTCTGGGTTTCCCAGTTTCATCCACGTAATTGTACAGACAAATGTATAAATGCTTTGGCCAGCAGAGGGGGAAGAGAGGGCAGCTGTTCCTCGGCTGCTTTCAGGTGTGTGGAAAAATGTAGCCTATGCTGGGTAATGCATTTCTAAACCTCCCGTTGGGACGTGATGAGTTGACACTTCCATCCTCCTGTGAACCAAGAGCTGTCACGCGTGGACGGTCTCTGTAGGAGCAGAGAGAACCCAGTCCAGGGATTTCACAGGACAGGTTTGAGCTGCTGAAATGGCCACAATAAAAAATACACTGGAACAACCATGGGAAGACCTCAGATGTTTGAGAATATGGAAAATTTGGCAAGAAAATTGCTGTAAATCCAGGATAATAAATAGGGGAAGTTTACAGCTGCAGAAGTTTTTCTTGCTTTCTGTTACTTGAGAAGGAAGAAGTCATTCTTGCATTTTAGCCTGTGTTGCATCAGTGGTCAAATTACTGTTTTACTTTGAAAAACAAAATTCTCTTAACATGAGGAACAGCTGAATCCACACTTTGCACACAACAGCCTGGAGCTTTGCTTCCAAGTCCAAACAAGGTTCTGGTTGACCATCAAGGTTCCTTCCAGAGGAGGGAGGTGGCCCAGACCCAGGTCTCTGAACTCTGCCCCGTCATTAGGGGACACTATTCAGAACAATGCACAAGCCGAGGTAACAGCAGCTCCAAAATGAGTTAATTAGTAATTCGAGAAAGAGAAAACAAAAAACTGGAATGTGCTTTGCTGAACCTGCCATTTGCCATCCCGTTTTTTCGTCGGGTGGATGAGTATCTCGTGGTGGTGTTTGCAACCCGAGGTTTAGTTTGAGGAAATCTTAAAATTGCAGCTGGTTGCGTTTTTGCAGGTTGAGGAGAAATATCATCAGGGGGTTGCAGAGACCTGGCCTCCCAAGGCTGTACTTGGCCAAGCCTTTGCCTGGGCATCAGAGGGCGGCAGCGGAGAGTTGGGTTCAGCAGCAGAGATTTGCTTCAACAGCTCGGGACATTTTTAGAGACTCAAGTGTGGGTTCAGGTCAGGTCACTCTTTGTAGCCTTTAATAGCTGTGCACACATGCACATGAAAAAAAAAAAAAAAAGAAAAAAAATAGATCATCATCCTCTTAAAATACACGGTCCCTTTTTCAAATGGCTTTAATTCCTTTTGTGTAACTAAATGCTGTTACTGATTCACCGCGTTGGTTAGTTCCGACCTGGAATTCCTCATGGCAAGTGCGTGGCAGGACACAAAGTGTTAGAATGAGGAATAATTTTGGTTTGGTGCTTGTTCCTTTCCTTTCTTTTTTTTTTTCCCCCCAAGAAAATTAAATTTGCGAGTGGTTCTTGATTCTTTTGAACTGATTCTGTTTATTTACTGACAAAATCCAACGTTAAAGTTGGCCGGTAGCGCTCGCTTGCAGACAGGGGATCCCCTTTGCCAGTTCTGGTTTTACAACTGCAAACATTTGATTTTCAGGATGAAGTGTTATAATTTGAGAGGCGAAATTTGGTCAACAAAACCACACAGCTCAGGTGCAGTCTGAACCTTTGAGTTCTAAATGCATCCCTTGAAAAGAACGTAACAGATTGGGTCTCTCAGGAAAAGGTTAAAATTATCTATCTCTAGGAGCTGTGAAACTGGTCGTAGGCTTTATAAATGCAAGTTTATGACACTTGGGATATGTGGCACGTCCGAGGTCACCGGATCTGGGGGGGGGTTGTGATGTGACCTCGTTTGCTGGAAGCCAGAAGGTGTAGGAGGTGAACTCCAAAGCATTGCAACGCTCTACACGGCATCCGAGAGGCAGCCCAGTGAAGTTGTGTTTAGCTGGGAGGATCTAAAAGAGCTTCAGTTCTCAAGCAAATACTTCAGACTTGTTGGTTGGTTGAGGGGTGTCTTTCTCCCCTGTATGGAACTGTGAAGGGAAAGAGTCTCAGGGAAACATAACGTTACAGGGGGTGAGACAGATTGCTGGGGTTAGGTTTTTTTTTTTTAGAAAAAGTCCTGAATTTCTTGGTTTCATCACAAATATGAAGCTGGAATTTGTGTTTTCAGTGCCACATGGACCCTCCCATTTTAACTCTTCCTTTTCAGGTGAATGTGTTTACACTGAATATAACAAATCAAATTGTAACCTGTGTTATTTAATAGGCCGTCAAGAAAACGAAGAGACCTTGGCTCGGTGGCAAATGCCACTGTGGTGATACCCACCATGGCATCCTCTCCCAACAATTCTGCAGCAGCATCAGAGAACACGGAGGAGCAGAAACCTTTTGAAAAAGTGAGGTTTAAAGAGTCTTTGGTTATCTCAGGCCTGCGGCATTTCACCGGGTATCGCATCGAGCTCCACGCCTGCAACCACGATGCTCAGGAATCCCGATGCAGCGTTGCAGCTTATGTCAGTGCCAGGACCATGCCAGAAGGTAATTATCTCCCTGAGCTTTGCTTTGGGTTGATGGCTGTCTCCAAAATGCTGCTTTTCCTCTGGGAGCCAGCTGCAATGCAGAAATGTCGTGTAGGACGGGTGTTCTCTTTGTATCCTGATAGGAAAGGATGATGGATGAAGCATTATCAGAGAATCCTAGAATGGGTTGGGTTGGAAGGGACCTTAAAGCCCATCCAGTGTCCCGGGGACACCTCCCATCAGACCAGGTTGCTCCAAGCCCCCTCCAACCTGCCCTTAAACCCCACCAGGGATGGGGCAGCCACAGCTTCTCTGGGCAACCTGTTCCAGGCTCTCACCACCCACACACCAAAGAAGTTCTTCCCCAGATCTCATCTCCATCTCCTCTCTTTCAGTGTCAAACCCTTCTCCCTCCTCCTAGGGCTCCCCTCCCTCATCAAGAGTCCCTCCCCAGCTTCCCTGGAGCCCCTTGAGGGACTGGAAGGGACTCTTAAGGTCTCCCCAAGTATTGGCAGTTCTGAATTTTGCCAGACATGAAATGAAGCTATTATTAATCATGTCCTTGGTTCTAGCTAAGGCTGATGACATTGTCGGTCCGGTTACCCATGAAGTGGTTGAAAAAAATACGGTGCATTTGAAGTGGCAGGAACCAAAGGAGCCAAATGGTCTCATTGTGCTGTATGAAGTGAATTACGGACGTCTTGGGGAGACAGAGGTGAGACCTTCTCCTTGTCCCTTAACACGGCACGTTTGGAGAAGTAGCTCCACCTGGGATTCCAGGGCTGTTCAGTCTTTAACAGTCCTCATGCGAATGGTGTTCTTTCCTTGTGCATGAACCAGTGTGACACAAAAATTTACTGGTGAATTTGTGTCTGTGGCGACACCAAGAAATAAAAATCAACCTTTCTGGTGCCCCTTGGCCAAATCAACATATCTAATTCTCCAGCTTTCTGCGTGGAGCTTTTTTAGGTTATTTTGCTTCGCGGAAGGATAGAAAACAGACATCTAAATTTAAATTGCTTAGAAAAAGGAAGGCAGTGGTGAGCAGGAGAGGCTGTGGGCAGCCCCGCAGCCGGTGCCGTGTGGGCAGAGGGGGTTGCCAGCCCAGCTCCGATTTCAGGGCCGAGGGGCTCGTATGGCAAATGGCATCTGCTCTCTGTAACCTGAACTGCTAAACTGTAAAATGCAAATCCAGGACAGACCGCTACGTTGGAGTAGACCTGGGCATGTGAAAGCCCTAGTTGTGTGCGTTCACCAGGCGGGGAGGTGAGGTAGGAATCCCGGCGTGTGGTTCCAGAGCTCGGGGTGAGGCAGATTTTCTCTTCTCCCCTCCTGCAGGAAGCTCACTACTGCGTGTCCCGTAAGCATTTTGCCAACGAGCAGGGCTGCAAACTCCGTGGGCTTCAGCCTGGAAACTACAGCGTCCGAATACGAGCTACGTCCCTGGCTGGGAATGGCTCCTGGACAGAACCTACCTATTTTTATGTGGCTGATTATTGTAAGTTTCATGTTTTATTCTCCTCCTTCACTTTCTGATAGAAACCCAGGTTGTTTTTGGAAGGTGGGGGTTAGTCAGCAATGACTGTAGGGGGTCATAAAATATTTACCAATGCTTCTACTTTCAAGAAATTGAAATTACTTGGACATGTACGACTTTTCTTCCTGAGTTGTTCTTCTGACCATCCCCACATTCTGTATCTGAAATAGCCTCTAGTTACATATTTGTTCTAGTTTATTCAAGGGGGAGATTTAATAGGGGGAAAAACTTGGATTTTGGACCTGTATAATACCTCCAACACTATCTTTCTCTCTTAGTGAACGCTCAGCCCAATATTGCTGTTATAATCGTTCCAATTATTTTTGCCATCATAATTGCTGGGATTATTGGAGCTGCTTACGTGCTTGTGAAAAAAAGGTGAGAGCAATTTGATGTCTTCTCCACCAGAACAAGTGAAACTTACATCCAGAGATTTTTGTTTATTTGTTGGAAGTGACTCCGTGTTTATTTTCTAATTCAGATAATGATTGCAACACTGATTTAGTTTAGGAAACGTTTGGTGCCTTTGGAAAGGGGGACAGTTTGTATTTGCTGCGTGCTTTGGGCATTAATCAAACTGCCTTCGGTTCGAAGGCTCCGAATGTGCTGAAGAATTTGTGTGTCTCTTCCAGACAAACCGAAGGACCAACCGGACCGCTCTACGCATCCTCCAACCCCGAATATCTCAGCACCAGTGATGGTGAGAGCAATGAGCTTTCTTCAGTGCCCCTTTTCTTGTCCGCTCCTTCAGGCAGGGCAGCAGGATGGGATTGGCACTGTCTTTAGGGAGTTTTTCTACTCTTTCTTTAAAAATGTATCCCCGTAGTATCCCGTGGCAGCGCTACACATGGCTGCTGCAGAAATGGCTTCCAAAAAGATAACTTGCTCGATTCAGAGACATTTCTCTCTGCTCGACAGTCTACGTCCCCGACGAGTGGGAGGTTCCACGAGAGAAGATCACTCTCCTCCGAGAGCTGGGGCAGGGCTCCTTCGGGATGGTCTACGAGGGGATCGCCAAGGACATCGTGAAGGGGGAGCCGGAGACTCGGGTGGCTGTGAAGACGGTGAACGAGTCAGCCAGCCTCCGTGAGCGCATCGAGTTCTTAAACGAAGCCTCCGTGATGAAAGGGTTCAGCTGCCATCATGTGGTAGGTGTCTCTGGGCGCCGACGACGATTAGCAAGTCCCATCACACAACTCATAGTTCTTTGGTGCTTTCAAAGCTCGATGGAAGCAGCGCCACGGCGGAGGCGGTGGATCAAAAAGAGCTGGGATTTTTCCGTGTCGTGTTTTATAAAATGCTTCTTTCCAAACTTCTCACCCTGACAGGGCTTTGCGGTGCCCTTCGGAGCTCTTGTTTGGAGGGGTGTTGGCTTTGCTACACCCTCCTCTTCTCACAGCTGGGTTCTGCCCCACGCGTTTGGACACAGCCCCCAAGGAATTTCTCTTCTTTTCCAGGTTCGCCTCCTCGGGGTGGTCTCAAAAGGACAACCCACTCTGGTGGTCATGGAGTTAATGGCACACGGAGACCTCAAAAGTTACCTTCGCTCTTTGAGACCCGATGCTGAGGTAAAGACGGGAGGGAGGGGAGGCTGTTGTGCAATAGACTAACTCGATGTGGGATTTAATACTTATTTTCCTTTATTGTAGAATAACCCTGGTCGCCCGCCCCCAACGCTGAGAGAGATGATCCAGATGGCTGCAGAGATCGCCGACGGCATGGCCTATCTGAACGCCAAAAAATTTGTTCACAGAGATCTCGCGGCTCGTAACTGTATGGTTGCAGAAGATTTCACTGTAAAAATTGGAGGTACGTAGTGTGTGATCAGAAGATAATTCCGTGGGTCGTACTTGCTGTAAAGTTAAATATATGAAGCCCCAGACCAATGGGGCAAACAGAGGGGATTTTCTCTGTCTCCTTTTTGGAAATGCAGCAAACTTTCTTCTTTTCCCTGTGAAAGAATTGTCTGGACTTTAGTCAGGAAATCATCTCTCTTAGAGCCAGAGCATCTTTTCTCAACCTTCTCTATTCTCAAACCTCTGTCCAAAAAGTGTATTGCCTTTCCAGCCTCAACTCCCTGGAGTTATCTCACTGTTCTTTGCTTTTTCATGAGAATTATGACAAAGACAGTGTTGGGTTCAACAAACCGAGTGTGGATAATCCTATCATTAGGTCAGGTCCCTTTAAAAGTCATTTATCTTCCACAAGAACCAGTTTTTAACCCAAACTGTTTTAGAAATAGAAAAATACATTTGAAAATAAACCAAAACTCCACCGTGTTTTTGGACTTAAAGCCAAAGCGGTGGGATTTCAGTGCAGAGAGAGCTCTGTTTTACTTAAAGGAGATGAATAAAAATCATGTTTAGAACAGAAGCTGTCACTAAAAATTGTAACTCTGGAGTTTCTATCATGGCTCCTATCGAAAATGCAGGGAAAAGGAAAATTTCTTGAATGTTAATTCAAGTTAAGTGACAAATGAGTTGAGCCATAAGAGTCTTAGGGGGTGTGTGGAAATATCCTGTTGCCAGAGGAAGGAAACACTGGTCTGCAGGTGGTGCACAGCAGAAGCAGCACAGGAGAGACTTTAAACACATGCCAATTGCTTTTCTCAGACTTTGGCATGACCAGAGATATCTACGAGACGGATTATTACCGTAAAGGAGGCAAAGGGCTGCTGCCCGTGCGGTGGATGGCGCCCGAGTCACTGAAGGATGGGGTTTTCACTGCTTATTCCGACGTCTGGTAAGTTGGATTCTGCAATCCCAGGTGGATTCTGGCTCAAGAGCTCCCTGTCTTAACACACATGGTTTAAATTGTGAGTCACTGACGTCATCGGAGCCCAGACAAAACAAAACCTCTTTTTTTATTTTTAAATCCTTTTCTAAAAAATATAGTGGTGTTCTTTTAAAGTATGTGTTCTTCAAAATAAGGCTATCGCTTGTAGCTCTCCAGGGTGTTTTATTCTCACCAGAACCCTTCTCTCTCTCTCTCTCTCTCTCAGGTCATTTGGTGTGGTCCTCTGGGAAATAAGCAGTTTGGCAGAGCAGCCCTACCAGGGGCTCTCCAACGAGCAGGTGCTAAAGTTTGTGATGGATGGAGGGTACCTGGATCAGCCCGACAGCTGCCCAGAGAGGCTGTAAGTGGTGATGCTGGGGAACAACCCACCAAGCTGTGCTCTTTAGTTGGAGTGTGGCCAGCACAGGTGGCCTGACACGTGGTGCCTCTTAGAATCATAGAATGGTTTGAGTTGGAAGGGACCTTAAAGCCCATCCAGTGTCCCGGGGACACCTCCCATCAGACCAGGTTGCTCCAAGCCCCCTCCAACCTGCCCTTGAACCCCCCCAGGGATGGGGCAGCCACAGCTTCTCTGGGCAACCTCCTACACAGAGAACTTTAAATGCCATTGTTTCTTA